>APFE031691753.1:63227-148596 GCA_000404065.3 Pinus taeda | reverse complement strand
TATTTTATATGTTTTCTTGGTAAAGAAAATATGTTAATGCATGTGGTAAAAGATTGAATATTTTATATGTTTTCTTGGTAAAGAAAGTATTTTAATGAATGCATATAAAAGAAATAGAAGTTAAGTTGGATTTTATTGAAAAGGGATATATGCTTTATTGCATTGGGATACTAGTTAATTTCGAAGTTTCTTGTGGAAAATTTATGCATTGCATGCATGATAGAAATTGCTATATGATGTGCTTCTTGGCACATCGATAATCAATCAATCTTTCTTGAAGAAAAACGTATGTTTTATATACACAAATATAGTGTCTTTTTAGAAAAAGAGAGCATTCTTCATGCATGAAAATAATGACTTTATAAGATATTTCTTGAAAAACAAAGATAGACATTCTTTCCTTAAAAGACACACATGAATAGTGTTCATGCAAGAGCAAGACTCCATACTTGTTTCATGAAAAGACTATGTGCTTGTGTTAGGAAAAAAACACATGTTGCATGCACATAAGGGTAGCTATTGTGACTTTGGAAATATGAGTCTGTGTGTACATAGAGAAAGTGATCATGTTAACTTTCTTGAAAATAATAATCTCTTGAAGAGATTGTCTTGTTAGATGAGTTGTGTTGATTTCTTGATTTTGATGCATAAAGGGTAAGCAAACCTTGTTTTTTTTGTATCTTGATTTTTATGCATAAAGATGGATATCTTTAATAATTTTTTGAAAGGGAAGCTTGAGAAACCCTCATATAGGAAGATAGAGAAATGAGGTTATAATGACTTCCTTTAAGAAAGAGGTATGTGGTTTGTTGTATGAAATGATGGTAGTATTCTAGTGAAAAGAATATGTGTTGCATACATTAAAGAAGGGATAATAAGGAATATGTGTTGCATACATTAAAGAAGAGATAATATGATAAGCAATGGTATGCACAAAGAATAGTCATTGTGATATGGAGTTATGTTCTTTGTATGTTAGAGAGACTATGTTGAGTTCTCCAAAAATAACGATGTGAAAAGAACATATGTGCTTAAGCAGAGAAATAATAGTTTATTACATGTTTGAAGATATAACGAATGTGTTATACATGTTAGTAGAACTAATGAGTTAGAACTCCTAAAGAGAATTATGCATTAGTGTAGGTAAACATTGTGGAGGTCAAACAATATTTACTTGGGTATATGTACTAATTAAATAGTATGTCATGCTTGCTCATGCATATGAGTAGATGCTAAAAGATCTCTTTTAGAGGTTGATTATTGATTCATTAGTATGGTAACTAATCTTGTTGCCCAAGCTTGTTGACGACAACATTGACAGGAAGCGATGGCGGTTGGTGCCAAAGAAAAGTGATGTTAACATTGTGGCAGGAAAGTGATCAATGATCCATGCAGATGAGTTCAAGTTGCAAGAGCATACATTGCTAGAACAATCATGCCACAAGGAATGTTGTATGTGGCGGTATGTAAGTAAAAGATTACATGAAAATTGTATTAGCTTTTAGCTAGTTATGTGACAACTTAATGATAATTCATTGTAATGATTTTATAACAATGGTTAAGGGATGGAATCCCTTATAAACCATTGAGTGAGGGGTGAAATCCCTCATGAGTGTTTAATAATAAGATTAAATGTTTGCTGGTTTTCACCCTACGGGGTTTCCAGGGTATATTGGTGTTTAATGGTGTGATTGTCTTTTGTGTCAGTTTGATGATGATGAATCCTTGATGTTGATGGTTCTTTATTTGATGGCATAACCATAATGTCCAAGTATGAGATTAATAAATATGGTGAAGGAAATCATGAAATGGATGCAAGGATTCATGAGATAGTTTATGTTATTACACTACCACAATGGTGGTTAATGGTTATGCAACTTACTGTCTTGTATTGCACTTTATTTGATGTACTAATGAACATTATATCTAATGGTTAATGATGAATTGTGGAGTTGTGAATTGGATAATTACTTGTGGGTAATTTGTATAAAAAAAATTCTAACTCCCTGCTTTTACATGCGAGGTTACCGGGGTATGTGACAATGAGATCGTCAATCGCTTATTACAATCCCAGCTGAAGTCCTTGATTCATGAAAGGCTAAGCATTACAGACAACAGGTACATAATCAAATTATAGAGACCTTTGTTAGTGTTGAAGTGCATTTTGTTGGGCTATGCTCGTGATCTTTTAGGGTGGTGGTTTTTTTTTATTGATTGGAAATTCTAAAATTTTTTAAAAAATGAAATAGAGAAAAATATAAAATATAATAAATATCTATCTATCTATCTATATATATATATATCATATATATATATATATAATATACTATAAATAAGAATTTTAAATATAATTAATAAAAAGATAAATAAAATAAATAGTTTCAATTTTCTTTATTCTATATTTATTTAATTTTTAAAAAATATTAGTGAGATTGTTATTGTTTTGGTTTTTTTTTTTTTTTTTATAAATTAATTCCTATTGTAATAGGTTTTACTTGATCTAGAAAATACATTTATATAAATAAAATATTATTAGTTAATTAAAAATAGAGTAAGTAATATTTTTATAGTTCTAATTCTATTATTTATAAAATATACATATAACCATAAATTAAATGATCTCAATATATAATAAAAAAAATATTCAAATATAAATATTATAAAAAAAATTCAATATAAATACTACACTTAATATTGAATATTACACTTAATACACTTAATATTGAATATCACTTAATGTTGGTGTTATTTTTTGACCTCAAAAAACAACTAACATTATCTATTGTGTATCTCACATGCAAAATTGTAGTCTCTTGTGACCACCTATTCCGCATAAGGGAAATGTGGGTAGTCATAATATTAAGTATTTCAATTTATTGTGGAAATGTGGACTTACTTATTGTAGTAAATTTAAAAGAATTGTTAAATTTATAAATATTAATTGTTGAGAATGAACATTTTAGGTGTAATAAAGGTTTTTGAAAACATTGAATTTATTTATACATTTAAAATAAATTTTCTATAACAGAAAATTATAATTTCACCAAAAAATATATAGTGAGATTTTAATCATAATGACTAAAAAATCTAAAAAAACATTGAATCTATTTATACATTTAAAAATAAAATTTCTATAACAGAAAATTATAATTTCACCAAAAATTACATAGTGAGATTTTAACCATAATGACTAAAAACATCCAAATCATAATATTAAACTTTTTCGGAGGAAAAATGATAAAAATTACACATTTAAATAATTGTTATACATTAACATTGGTAATAGAAATGATAATGATATCATAACATATTTAAATTCATAATAAATAATGATCAATCACAATTTGTGACTTGAAATACAAAGAGTGAAAAATGAGATGTTCATATATGGTTGTTGTTTTTTTTTTTTTAATTTCTATAACAGAAAATTATAAAAATCTCACTATGGTTAAAATATCACTATGTTAAGTTTATATATATATAAACTTAACAAAAACTCATATATTGACATGATATAACCAAATCCATACTCTTAAATGAGGATTAATGAATTTGTAAATGTGGGCAGAATCAAATCGTCACAAAGAGCAAGTAACATTGACTCTAACCAATGGAGATATAACTACCACCACCAACCAAGCTATGTAGTTTATGTATGTAGTTACATACAATTTATTAGGTCAAGTTTGTAAGATACTTCAACCCATCACCTTAATGCAAGAAACAAAATAAAGATAAATATAGTAGAGGGAATCAACGAGAAGAGAGGCCACAAAACACCACAATGTATTTGTATAGTCCCACAAAAGGACAAACTTTTCCAAACACTTTGTCTCAATCAATCATTCCTTAATTTCCACAAATATTATCTCAACAAATAAAATATTTATATAAAAAATCTGCAATTCAATGTGCACGTTCACGAATGGTTCTCCATTGAACTGAACAGACGTGAATCAACATGCAAGCAAAGAAAGAAATAAATAAATAACTTGTGAAGCGGGTCTCCATTGAACTGAACAGACGTGAATCAACATTCAAGCAAAGAAAGAAATAACTCGTGAAGAAGGTTTGGTTTCTGTATGTTGGAAGAATTATCGTATTTCTATGGAATCTGTAATTTCCACTATGGGGATCCTAGTTATTGGTTTGGAACATTTACCAACACCTGTGGGTATTGGTGTAATGGAAAACCTCTTCATGGTATCAAAGCTTGGACCTAGGTTCGATTCCCAGGAGTCGCGTTTGAGGGGGGGTGTTGGACCTAGGTTCGATTCCCCCAATTGCGTTTGGGGGGGGTGTTGGAAGAATCACCGTACCTCTATGGAATCCGTAATTTCTATGGAATCCGTAATTTCCACCCTAGGTGTAAGGACCTGCGGTTCCGCCTGATGTGCGACCGCGTTTGGCAATGGACGAAGGTCGAAGAAATGTGAAGTGTGAAGCTCCGCGGCCAAAACGTGCGAGGTAACATGATATAATGCGTGTAGGAGGATGGAGCGAGACATGTTTTATAGTGTGGGGAGCGTGGGCTCAACCCACGAACTTAGCAAAGGCCGACCTATACTTGGAGAGTGAGAGAATGAAGGTCGACGGATGTTGGAGGGCGTTTGCAATGGAGTATAGGGCGTGGGCAGGTCGACTGGGTAGCCAAGACCTCGCTCAATGCACGGTATAAACAAACAACACGTGGATGTCATTTGGAGGCATCCCTCAAGCATTCAAGTGAAGTATTCTATGAAGTAGTGTGCAGATAAAGGGCCTCAGCAAGGAGATAGGCGCAGGTCGGATGCGCCCAAGTCTTGGGCAGGCCGCTTAGGGTGCACGAAGGTTGAAACGAAGGCGGGGTCATCTGGGTAGGCATGCACGATGGGTGATCGATGAAGGCGTCTGTGCAGGCGTGCATGACCGGCAAGGCGTCCACTAACACAAACAAATCGAGGTGCTGAACGGGTGACCCGGGTAGGGCGCACCGTGCACGGAGGTGAGTTGGTCGACACAGTGAGGTTATGCGAACGGGTGGCCGAGTGAGGCGCGTCGTGCACGACGAAACGGTGGAAACGAAGAAGTGTTGAGATTATGAACGGAGGTGTGACTCATGCAAAGGTGCCCATGTGAGGCGACTTGGTTATGACGAGGCGTGCCCAAGTTGGGCAATCAACACGATCATGCGACAAGGTGTGCGAAGGGGGTGCCTTGGTGACTTGGTGGAGTCACCCGCCCATCGTGCACGAAACAAGGTTTGGCTGTGAAGTGCGGAAAGGCAGCTCATGTGAGGGCGCGCCCGCCTGACTTGGGCAAGGAAATTTTGGTTATCACACGAAGGTGTGAGATGTTGTAAAATTGGTTAAGTATGAAACTTGGGGTTTCCCAAGTATACTTGTAAAGCTTTGTAACATTGAATATTGTATAATATATTGATTCGAGCAGACTCATATTGCAGGGAGTTGCCCCTCCCTTTATACTGTTGTGCATTTCTCTTGTATAATGTTGTTTATGTGAATGTTATGGGCTTTCACTTGTATAAAGGATAAAAATAATACTTGGTAACAAAAATAAAACGAAGTATGGAATGTTAGGCGTAGTCTACAATCATAAGTATTGGTGAAAAGAAAACGGTTAGTAGTGTTGGACCTCGCTATAAGCAGTTGAAAGACTACCGCAGGTGTAGGGGCATGACAGGTGGTATTAGAGCTGATTCAGGTGAAGTGCATATGAAGGAAGCTGATTCTACAAAGGCCGAATACTTGAAAGGAAGTTCAAGTTTTGCAGGTAACAGGTAGAATCAAGAGTTGGTTTAGTCTTGCAGGGAGAACCTGGTGAATGGTGAAGAATCAAGAAGGATTTCTATCTTACAGGAAATGGGTTTTGCAACCTTCAAGGAGTTTGAAGGGAGTCTACTTGAAGAATCAAGTAAGGTTGAACAAAGATCTGCAAAATGGGGCAAAGGCTTGTTCAAAGCAAAGGATGCTCTTCGTGCTTTGGTCAAGGAAGGGATTTCTGACAGGAATAGGGACGAAGCCTATTGACTTGCAAAGGAAGTGAACTTGTTTGATGCAGAACTCAAGGAATTGAAGATAAGGCGGGACTTGATTCAAGAGAAGTGGAAATGGCTAACTCTTGAGAAGAAGCATTTCATAGCTTTGACTCATAAGGAGGAAGCTGCAGAATGCGATAATAAGGAAGAGGAAGCCGTGATGATTGAGGATGTTGCAAATGTGACAACGATGGAAGATGAACTTGAGATTGATCAAGTTGGACTAGGATCATGTAGTTTGCAGACATGGATGGATGAGGATACTCACATGGAGGGGCCTCATGATGATGATACTGTTGATACTTGTGTTTCATTTGAGCATTTGGTAGATGAACCGTATGGAGGGAAGGGCAAAGCCAGTTTGCCGATGCTAGGGAGGATCTTACCATGGATGTCTATGATGAGACCTTGTATGGAGAAGCAAGGATTGTTGATTGTTACAGGACTTTTTGGGGTTTTTTGTGACCTTATGGAAGAAGGTACAAAGGCCCATGACAAGGGAGGAACATGATGATCATTGTGGAGGATTGGGTCATGCTTTAGCCATATGGAGGATTGGCTAAGTGCCCGGCATGACTCATGGACAGATTGAAGAGGGCACACACTCTTGAGGTATGATGATACTTGGGTGGACTTCTCATGGCCGAGACCAAGAGAGGAAGTCTTGGTGGAACCTTTAGTGGGGGACCTATGATGGAAGGGACTCGTGATGGTGATGATATGGTTGGGTGACCGAGTTCAATAGACCGAAGAAAGTAGACTTGGATGAGGATGGCTGATTGTTGTGATGAGTCTACTTGGTTGGACAACATGGGCAACTTAGTCATGGACATCAGGTTGGAGACATGGAGCATGGCAATCTTATGTAGGGACATGATGCAAGAGCACTTGAAGAGGTGTCACTTATGGGCATCTGATGGGGAGTGCCAAGGCAGAGATGTTGTGCAGGTGGATTTGCTGGTGTGACATGGAGATGTTTTGTTTATGAGCCGATGGAGAGGTTGTGCACTCTTGTACAATAAGGCCATGGACTTGGATGGATTTGTGAGTAGAATATGGAGCATTCCTACTACATGGAGAGCTGAGGCATCTTGCAGAGACCTTTGGGCCGAGACTTGTATGCTTGCTAGAGTGTTGGTTGGAGATGAATCATGGAGCTCATGATGACATGAGGTTGTGACTCCCAGGGAGACTTCATATATGGTGGACTTGGAGGATCAGATGCATTGAGGAGCTGAGGTCAAAGACTTTGATGCAGAATGGGATGCATACTTTCGAGTACATGTATGGGAATGGCTTGAAAGAGTGACTTGATGAGGAGGATCGATATGAGACACTTTGGACTGATGGAGTTGCAACGATGATGATGCCTTGGTGGCAACACTTGGGCATGGGTTGAGCGGAGACTTAGCCACTTTTGACACATGGGAGCTGATTGATCTGTGATCATGGGCAACACATGGATAGATGAGACGAGTGTATACTTGTTTCTATGGTAGACTTGAGGGATCAACATTGCAGATATGATGGAGGTTGCTTCATGGACCTGGATGTGGCACATCAAGAGTCGGGTTCGATGAGATGATCTTTTCACTTTGAGGAGATGGATGTCTCACAAATGGATGATGTTGGGGTAGATGTGGCTGATTTCATCCAGCACATTAGTGCCAAACATCATGGACAACATGTTGCAGATGAGATGAGGACTACTTCATGGACCTGAGCATGGCTTACACTTATATGGAGATGGATTCTTGATCGAGATGAGGATGTGACGGGATGTTCTGAGAAACGACTAGTGATGGCATGAGGATGTACATTCTCATGGTTTGGGCGTGACAGTTGGATTAGCTACCCAACTAGTTCAAACATCGGGCTGCAGCATGTATAGACATGTGTTAGCATTTGTTGGAGTATCATGGCAATAGTTCACATGATGACGACACATGATGAGATCGGCACGAGATGTTGCAGGAAGCATGTAGCTTGAGATGGAAGGGCCATCTTTCCACGATGGGGAGCAGCATGTGGATATTGCAACGAGATGGTCGATGGTCATGGATTGAGATGATTTCTGATGTATGACATACCGATGGGGTGTATACCTTGGTATGGTGCTCTTGGTGACAGATGGTTGCCGAGACAAGACATGATGGAGATGGTAGTTCTAAATATGTTGCAGGAATGGTTGCAGTATGTGGAGGAGTTGACATCATGGGTGAGATAGTTCTTGATGATCTTAGTGGATGGCTACCAGGATGGTATGTTGTCGAGGACGACAACGATTTCAGGTGGAGGAGGATGTAAGGACCTGCAGTTCCACCTAATGTGCAACCACGTTCGACAATGGACGAAGGTCGGAGAAATGTGAAGTGCGAAGCTCCGCGGCCAAAACGTGCGAGGTAACATGATATAATGCATGTAGGAGGATGGAGCGAGACATGTTTTATAGTGTGGGGAGTATGGGCTCAACCCATGAACTTAGCAAAGGTCGACCTATACTTGGAGAGCGAGAGAACGAAGGCCGACGGATGTTGGAGGGCATTTGCGATGGAGTATAGGGCGTGGGCAAGTCGGTTGGGTAGCCAAGACCTCGCCCAACGCACGATATAAACAAACAACACGTGGATGTCATTTGGAGGCATCGCTCAAGCATTCAAGTGAATTCTTCCATGAAGTAGTGTGCAAATAAAGGGTCGCGGCAAGGAGATAGGCACAGGTCGGATGCGCCCAAGTCTTGGGCATACCGCTTAGGGTGCACGAAGGTTAAAATGAAGGCGAGGGCGTCTGGGTAAGCATGCACGACGGGCGACCGGTGAAGGCGTCCGTGCAGGCGTGCATGATGGGCAAGGTGTCTGCTGAACAAACAAACCGAGGTGTTGAACGGGTGACCCCGGTAGGGTGCGCCGTGCACGGAGGTAAGTTGATCAACATGGTGAGGTTGTGCGGATAGGCGGTCGGGTGAGGGCGCGCCGTGCATGACGAAATGGTGGAAACGGAGAAGTGAGATTGTGAACGGAGGTGTGACTCGTGCAGAGGCGCCCGTGTGAGGCGACTTGGTTACGACAAGGCGCGCCCAAGTTGGGCAATCAACACAATCGTGCGACGAGATGTGCGAAGGGGGTGTCTTGGTGACTTGGTGGAGTCACCCGCCCGTCATGCACAAAACAAGGTTCAATTGTGAAGTGCGGAAAGGCAGCTCATGTGAGGGCGCACCCGCCCGACTTGGGCAAGGAAATCTTGGTTATCACACGAAGGTGTGAGATGTTGTAAAATTGGCTAAGTATGAAACTTGGGGTTTCCCACGTATACTTGTAAAGCTTTGTAACATTGAAGATTGTATAATATATTGATTCAGGAAAACTCATATTGCAGGGAGTTACCCCTCCCTTTATACTGTTGTGCATTTCTCTTGTATAACGTTGTTTATGTGAATGTTATGGGCTTTCACTTGTATAAAGTATAAAAATAATACTTGGTAACAAAAATAAAACGATGGAATGTTAGGCGTAGTCTACAATCGTAAGTATTGGTGAAAAGAAAACAGTTGGTAGTGCCGCACCTCGCTATAAGCGGTTGAAAGACTATCGCAGGTGTAGGGAAATGACACTAGGGATCCTAGTTACTGATTTGAAACGTTTACCAACACGTGCAGGTTTCGGTGTAATGGAAACACTTGATATTCAATACTACTATTTATTTGTTTGTCATAGAGAGCCCCATCCCCTCTATCTCTTCCTTCCCCCATCCCCTCTCTCTTCTTCCGCGAAGATGGAAATGTCAATTCTAACTACAATAGGCCACCCAGGGTGATTATCATTACATTCAATACTTCAATAATACTATTTGTAGGTTTTTCATAGAAGGCCCCACAACCCTTCTCTCTTGAAATGGCAATGTCAATTTTAACTACAATAGGGCACCAATTTATATAAATGGATTATGAACACCTGATATTCAATACTACTATCTATTTGTTTGTCACAGAAAGCCCCATCCCCTCTGTCTCTTCCTTCCTCCATCCCCTCTCTCTTCTTCCGCGAAGATGGCAATGTCAATTCTAACTACAATAGGCCACCTAGGGTGATTATCATTACATTTAATACTTCAATAATACTATTTGTACATTTGTCATGGAAGGCCCCACAACCCCTCTCTCTTGAAATGGCAATGTCAATTTTAACTGCTATATGGCAATGTCAATTTTAACTACAATAGGGCACCAGTTTATATAAATGGATTGTGATTTGACTGCTAAGTCTTCAAGTCTACGAAGGTATACATACTCTACCCCTCAGGATGGACATCGATTTGGCTGCTAGTCTTCGAGTCTATGAAGGTATACATACTCTACCCGTCCAAATGGATGGCAATTTGACTGCTAAGTTTTCGAGTCTACGAAGGTATACATACTCTACCCCTCCGGATAGAGGGAGATTTGACTGCTAAGTCTTCAAGTAAATGAAAGTATACATACTCTACCCCTCAGATTTTGAACATATGACCTTTAAAAAAAAATATGTATTCTTAACTATTAAACCCACTCAAATTTAAGAAGAAACACATGCTCTTATCTTGAAAATCCATCTTAAAATTCTGGAACTCTAACTTGACAACCAAACTAACTCTCTGCAACTATCTCCCAAAAAGCCAAAGTTAACTTTGTAAATTTAAAATAAAAAATAATTGGTAAGGATAACATAATACCTTAACACCGATCATAAATATCATTGTTCACAGTAATATAGTCATTTGTGAAATGTTTACATCTCAATAACTTTCCTAATTGTTTTTATATAGGGTTAATTGATTACTTAATTCTATAATTAGTAATTTATTTATTGCCTTTCCTACCTTGATACCATGAAATTTTGAACTTTCCAATTGTGGTAATGGCAAGAGTTATTCAGCGTGTTGTAGGGGAATTAATGTACATTGTTCACAGTAATATAACCATCTAAATAAAAATTATGAAATGTTTAAATCTCAAGAACATTCCTAATTGTTTTTATGTAGGTTTAATTGATTACTTAGTTTTATAATTAGTAATTTATTTATTGTCTTTTCCTATCAGGATAACATGAATTTTTTAACATTCCATTTGTGGTAATGGGCAGAGTTATTCAACCTATTGCAAAGCAATTAACGTACAAGAATTGTGTAGGTCAACAGTGAAATAATTTATTTGCTTAAACTTAATAGAAGACCTATACAACCCTGCACATTAATTGTTAAGCAGCAAACTAGATAAAGCTTTGTGGTAATAATAGAGATGTTGAAGCTTGTATTCAAATTTGGAGCTTGAATATCAGAAGCGCCATTAATTAATATAATTTCTACTTTAGCAAAGGTAGACTCTGGCTGTGTGCTTTTAACCCTTCTGATTATTAAGAATCAACCAAAAAAACGCATTTAAGAAAAAGCTTGTTTGGTTGTACCAGCGATCGATGTCTCTGCACTCCATGTCTTCACTTTCATTTTGGGTATTGCAGTGACTTGGTAGTTAGCTTCATTTTTATTACCATGGGAGTTTCTTGTTTCACCAGTTTTCCATTTTTAATGTCAGTTAAAAATTAAAATACATAATGTTTAAAAAAAATTACAAGTTTATATTTTATAAAAGTATTTTTTTATTATTTTTAATTATATATACGAATCTAGATTATTTTCACTTTATAGTAAAGATTCATCTTTACTTTATAATAGAGATTTAAAATGAAGATAGATCTAGAGTTGATATAATATATATATATATATATATATATATATATATATATAATTGACATTGAAATATTTTATTCTCTCTATATATGAGACTATATATGTTTCATGTGAAATTTTTTACTCAACCTATGTCTTGAAATATTTTATTTATAGTTTATGTGAAGTTTTTCTTTGTTATTGATATTTTAAAATCTTATATATCAACTCCATATTAGAAGTAAAATAAATTACACATCTCTCTTGTAAGTCGTTGTCATGGCAAGGCAGGGCTATAGCAATCCATTTTCCTTTGACCATTATTAGTTTAGCATTGACCAATCCAAATTATAATGTTTAACTTTGAAAAACGAATATTTATTTTTCAATATTATTGAAAATCTTATTTTTCAAACATTTGATTGGACCATAATTTTGAAGGTATAGCCTTTCTGCCATGTAGATAATTGCCTCGCATTTTTTTGCCATAGTTTCTTAATGTAGTTTCTTAGTTGCAATATTTATACCATGATTTTTAAATATTTGTGCAATGATTTTTCATTGTTAAGCTTCATAATTAACATCCTTGAAAGTAACTCATACTCACTTACTGCTCACCATAATCTAAACAAGTATTTCCAGAAAAAATGAATAGAAATACAATTGAAATAAATATACCTACCATTAGTTACTACCTACCATTATTTATGTTTTCTTCAATGCTTTAACATGTACGAGAAAAAGTGTACATGTGCCAAGCCTTAGATTTCTTTGCCTTAATTTCTAGATGTAGTTACAATGTTTATACCACCATTTTTAAATATGTGTGCAATGATTTTTTATTGTTAAGCTTCATAATTAAAATTCTGCCATCATTTACGGCCCATCATAATTTAAGCAAGTATTTTCATAAAAGATAATAAAAATAAGATGAAAATAAATATACTTACTACTACCTACCATTATTTATGTTTTATTCAATCCTTGATCTAGTAGTAAAAGTGTAAATATGCCAACTTAGTAGTGGTTACTACCCACCAAAAATGTACGGGCTTTAAGCAAATATTTTCATAAAAGATAATAAAAATAAGATGAAAATAAATATACTTACTACTACCTACCATTATTTATGTTTTATTCAATCCTTGATCTAGGAGTAAAAGTGTAAATGTGCCAACTTAGTAGTAGTTACTACCCACCAAAAAATGTATGCAAGTCCATATCGCTTTGTAGGCAATTAACTTTTCTACTTCATATTCAATTTGCAATTTTTCTAAATGCATAACATCTACTTAAGTGTGTTGGCACTTGTTATATTATGTAAAGTGAAATAGAAGAATTTTTTTAATTTAAATTATTTAGATTTATCTATAATATAAAATAGATATAAACTTACGTTATTTAATATGGACATTGAAATATTTTACTTATATTTTGTTGTAAATATATTTTGGTTTTAAATAGATCACATATGATGTAATATCAGTGATATTATTTTTTGTCATCTCTATATTAAATAACAAAGAAATTACATTTCTTACTAGTAAAAAGTAAATAAATTTTTTTTTTTTATCAATGAAGAAATTACATTTCTTCCTATACTAAAAATAATTTTTTGGTACTTTCCATTACTTTAAATCTCTACTCTATATAAAATTAAAGTGCAAATTAAAATATTATAGTTATTACTGACATTAATTTTTTTATTACTATTTTTAATTTAAATTATTATTTACTATTTCTACGTATCCTTCCCATACTGAACTCTCGACACCATTAGTTTAATTATGTTATTTTCTTCACAAATTTATTATAACGAATATGTATTGTAATAATTAAGATAAAAAACTCTTTTGCAAAACACTCAAAATTATTCAAGAAACAAAGTGTTGTTAAATAATTCTAAACTTTTTTAATAATTCGCAAATACTATTATGGTATACATATGGTTTGTAGTTGGTGAATAAAACAATTGTTCACAAAATATCGTTTGATTAACCTAATATAATTGAAAATAAACAATCTAATATTTAACCCCTTATTTATATAAAATTAAATGGGATTAACCCTAATAAATATTCAATCGCTTATTTATATAAAATTAGAAAAACTTTATTGTAACTAACATTTTGTCGTTTAAAATATCATTTTAACTTATAATCAAAACTAGACGGCCATATAACCCTTTTTATCCTAAACTAACCAAAAGAATAGTTTAGCAACATATTTAAAGTACTACTCTCCTTTTATAATTTAATTAACAAAATATGTTCATATAAAGGGACGTGCTCAAGCACTTTGATTAACTATATTATAATTATACTTTTGTTGCGATAAATTTTTAGTTTATAATTAAAACTAAACGGACATATAAGCCTTTTTATTTTAAACAAACCAAAAAAAGGTTTAGCAACCTATTTAAATTACGACTCTCCTTTTATAATTTAATTAACAAAATATGCAAATAAAAAGGGAATTAATTTAATTAATAAAATAGGCAAAATAAATTACATATGGGATATATTTTGTGAAAATGATAATAATAATAATAATTTTTACCTTAATTTATGGAAGTATTAATGTATTTTTGTGTGAAATAATAGAAAATTATTATAAATTTTTATGTTTAAATAAATAATAGATAATTTACAAAATATTAATAAATTTAAAAAAAAAAAAAGTAAATAAAGATAATTTGAAAATTTAACTATAAAATTTTCATGTTTAATAAAAGAAAATTATAAAATTTTGTATTTATTTTAGAAAAAAAAAAAAAATTACCAATTTAATTAAATTAATATAGTTGATAAACAATGCTTTAATTTACTAATTTTGTTAGATTTACATGTAAGATAATTGTTATTCTTTTTTCACACTTTTCATATTAACTTAAAAAAATATATAGTTTTTTCGCTTTTCAGTTGACTAAAAAAATAATTAAAGTGTATTGAACTCTTTCTAATTTAGTGTTGTTTTTATTATATTTTCCCCACATATAATATTTATATATTTTAAATATATAATTTTTTAATTATATATTAATCTTTTTTATAATTAACAGGTGATAATAATACTTCAAATATTTTTTATCATAATTTAGTTTTAAGAATATGAAGTGTATAATGAATGGGAGTTGTTTTTAGTGTGATTTTTTGGACTTTCCGGTGCCCGGATTCATTGGAAACAATTGAGATGGAATCTTGATTTGTGTTATTTAAATTGTTTTTTTACTGTACATATGGATTCAGCGTCTGAAAAACCCCTAGGGCACTTCGATTGTGCAAGGGTTACCCATCAAGCTTGTGATTTCAATAAATTCTTGCCGGATTTTAAAGAAATTATACAAGAAAAACCCACCAAAAAGTCTCACTAAAGACAACTCGTAATGGAACAAGTATTTAGAAAATCAGTGTAAGTCAAAAAAATCAGAATCTATGTAAACTTTGATTTCTTATCTACTTTCAATTTGTCTTTTGTGAAAAAAATAAGTATTTAGATGTCTATAATGAATTAATGCTTATCAACTTTTATTAATCAAGTACACTAATAAATAATATAAAAACAAAGTTAATTATAAGCTTTAATTACAAAACATTAAAACGACCAAAATTAAAATTATTCGCGCAATCTTCCCTACACGATCCAACAATTTGAATCGTTTTATGAGTTTACCAAATTAATGGTAAAAGTTTTTCCCATCACCATACCCATTGGACAACGCTCAGAATTTGTTCCTCGAGGAAAACAATTAGCATTGTATTAATCATTTTCAGAGCATTAGTTAATCTTCAACAATATTATTATTATTTAGTATCAGATAGAAAAACCTGTAAAAAACACTATATAATAATCCAGAAAGATAAAGATAGTAGCCACGAACATTTTCAGCTGGAAAACCCCCTCTCGGTCAAAAACCACTGAACGCTTCTTAGTAATTGTCTTCTTCTCTTTAAAACAAATAATTACATCAAGTTTCAGCTCCAACTAAAGGCGACTCCAACCCCTTGATTTACAAGCTCCAACCTATAGGATGCTGCAACACCATGTTCTACCAACTGCAACTGGGAGGACACTCCAATGCCCTAGATCTCAGGCTTCAACCTGAAGGATGCTCCAACACCCCATATCCTAGTTACAATCAGACGAATGTTCCAACACCTTATGCTTTATCAGCTCCCATTGAGAGGACACTCCAATGCTCTACTGCAGGCAAATACTTCTGCTAGCACCAACCTACCACCTTGAAGTGTTCTTAGGCTCCAACTTGAAGGTGGCTCTAATCACCTGCCTTACACCACCCTGCCACCCTAATCAACAAGTGGACCACGTTTCATAATTTTCAGACTAGATCCCCCTATGCTTTGAATCAATATAAGAAAGTTGTATATAAGATAATGTTGCTCTGCTCAATATGAATATCCTGTCAAGACCTAGAAACCCCACTATATAACACTTCTCTAACTAATCACTGCACAACACTGTTCAAGTTGACCACTACATATCACTGCTCAAAGTAATCACTGACCACTCCACTTAACTGCTCAAACTTATCATTGCATATCACTGCTCAAACTAATCATGGCATACAATGTCACTGCACTACACTACTCATGAAAGAAGAAGTGTTCAAGAGCTCATAAAGCAATCTACCCAAGCCATTGTACCAAGTTGTTAATTCTCCTGCAAATACTGGGCACTGAACATAGATGATAGCTCAAACCAAGGTGCCTCAGGTCATCCCTATGACATGCTTGCAATGCTATCAAAAGTTTCCCAACGAGGGCTACACGCATATGCCTTATTACTACTCAGTTATGGATATGAAGTACCTTCTAGATTGTTGTCATGTAAAGTTGTCCCTATCTCACTACTTGTCATGCCAAGTCAAGTCAAAGTCAAAGCATCATATCAATGTCTTATAACATATGCAAATGAAGGTTTCTTCAAGATATATGTTATGTATCAATGTCAAATCAATGTGTCAACACATTGTCAAGTCTGTAGGCATATATGTCAAATCTATGTGTCAATTCAATAGATCAAAGCTACAAGTTAAGTCTATAGATTAGGTCCATAGGTAAAGTCACTGAAAATGTCTCACTCATATGTTATTGTAGACTCAATGTTATATCATTTACTACATGTCCAAGAATATTATCACAAACCACTTTGTCAAGAATGTTGTAGCTAATGATGAAAAATTTGTACTTTACCTAACAAACCAACACTGTTGAAATATGGCAATAAGAATATTCCAATTTAATTTGTCCTTGAATTAAATTGTGAATTAAAATTGAATTTAGTCTTAACAACTACTTGGAAATAGTTAATTTATTTATTTTAAATTAATTAGTTGGAGAAATTCAAGTTAGAAGTCTTTTTGAAGTCATGCAAGAGTTATCCCTTAAATTAAGGAGATAAGATTGAGTTATATTTGAGTTGTAATTAGTTAACTCAGTTTACTGAGTTAACTCCAATTAAATTAGTTCCAAACTGTTTGAGGAACTAATAGTGAGTTAATAGTCAGTTGATGCATTAATGCACTCAACTAGTGCTGCTCTAGTTAAATGAAGATTCCCTCATCAGAAACTCATGCATGTCTATTCTGAGGAAGACCAAGCTGAGATTAATGTTCAAGGACAATGTACTATCAGTTGCATGTGTTTTCTCATGGAGAAAACTCATGCATGCAGTCAAGGATTTATCCTTGAGGATTGTGCATTTTTGGAGGATTGGTTTTCCATTTGGTAAAGGCAAACCATCTACAAGGAACAACGGAAGTAAATAGGAGCTTGGAGAGCAGAGAAGAAGGCTGGAGAGAAGCCAAGATTGCCTGTGAGCATCTGTGAGGATTGTACTGAGAGCTGGGTAGCTGTGAGAGCTAAGGCTTTGTATAATTCCTATGTATTTCCACCATGTATGATAATACAATAGTGTGGGGGTTTTATCTGAGGATTTCCCCAAAGTATTTTCATGTGTATTGTGCCATTGATTCTTCTTCTTCTGGTTATATTGTTTAGATCGATCTTTAAGCTTCCGCAAATTGATAGTATAAGTAGGTTATAGTATTCTGCTTTGATTTATATTGCATTATCGGGTTAACCTATCACATATTTTCTACAAGAATTCTCAAGATATGTTTGCTTTCAAGGAGGTGTCAAATATGTGTAGATGTGAACTCGACATGGTATATCACTTCAACAACTCTTCATAATAGGATTGTGTATAATTTAATCTCTAATGGAAGACCAACATTTAGCCAAAAACAATGTTGCAATATGGACCTTGTTTGTGCTCAAAAAGGATCCTAGGTGGACTATTTCACATTGTTTGGTATAGGATTAAGGTTTTTCAACAAGTTTTAGCTATTAAAGTATTTCCACAATTTTCCACATAATACTAAATCTCTCGAAAGATTATGTCAATGTAGGTACAATCATAATATTTCAATTTCATTACTTGTTAGAATGTTATCTATAGAATTGAATCAAAGATCAAGTCACTGTCAAGTTTATATGTATATATATAAACAATCTTATGAGAAAAATACATTCAATTATTTCTTGTGAGTACAACAAAACTCTACATCACTAATTGGCTTAGTGCATTTTAGAACTTGAAGTTTTTCAATGATACAATGAGTTTATCGCCACTGTTGTATGGTGAGAATCAATGTCATATATTGCCAAGGGGACTGAAATCAAGAATAAAAATCAATTTAACTTTATGTGTGCACAACTCTATCCTAATGACTATAAGTAGGCCTAGTCTAATTTCCCAACAAATCTTAATAAACCCAAAGGAAAATTTGGAACAAAAACCTAGAATCTAGAAATTCCAACACAAACAAATAAAGGTTTATAATCATTCATCTACCACATGTCCGAGTGTTCATCGAGACTTGGGCTAATTTTGGGTTTGTAATATGAGCCCTAATGAGGGTCGAAAAGGAGAGATTGATGGCCCATAACTCAAGTGAATCTCAATCACACAAAAAAAAACATTAACCTCACCCTAAGCCATGATCGATTTTGATTTTGGATGAAGGTTGAAGGTCTACAATAAGACCTACACTAGCACTCAAGTGAATCCAAGAAAAGGCAACTGTAATAAATTTCATATAATAAAACTAACACGGATCCTTCGCTCTTCCTTTATCAAAACAGTTTGTAATGAAAACGCGCCTCAAAATTTTCCAACATCGAACCTTAATTTACTGAATTTTCTTCGTTGGTTTCTTTTGTAATATCTGCATTACTTTTACCTTATAAGGTCCAAATATTTCAAAGCAATCTCACAAAATATTTCGTTGAGCTTTTCATGTGATTTGGGACTGTATTAGGTCTTGTTTATAATGTTTTTGAGGGGCTTCAAAAGGTATACATTGGAGTAGATTTAGGGGCTTAAACACTTTTAATTTATTGACTATTCAAATAACCATAATTTATTAATTATCTTAAGTCCTAAGTTAAAAGGAATCTGCTACCTCTATTGTAAGGAATTAGGCTTCTAATTAGGGAGGGATGTCATTTGTGGGTGCCTAATAGCTTGATTCCCTTTCACACAGTTATGGCTTCATAAGACATGACAGATAGCCCTTATTCTTGATGTTTAATGACCACAACTAATGAATGAGTTCCATGGCACCACCCCTTAGGGTTTTAGCCAAGAAACTTGGGTCATCAACTTCAAACGCAATTATCTCTCAATCTAGGAGGCCTCTCGGGGCGTGCCACTTACCACTAGAAAAATATCAATAAGAAGAATCCAATGATGTGGATTTATGGGAAAAAATAAATTGTTAGCTTCCTAAAAAATGCTCTACAAGTTCAGGTATGTCCTTAGTCCATGGAACTCAAACCCTAGGACCAGGGCTTTCAACCATCCAACAATGGAGCTTCTAAGTTGATGTAATCCAAACAAATTTAAGAATCACTCATTAATTGTTTGACATCAATGATGGTTGTTTTATTCAAATTCTAATCCAAAGGTTGACATCAATGATAACACCATCCATTGCAATATAACCTTCCCTTGATGTGGACTCTCTTCTCAATAAAGTGAGCTAAGACTCTTTGTTTTGTGGTACCCTGACTAGGATGTTTATTTTTTCTGAAGAATTATGGAAAGGCTGCGTGTAATTTTTTGTAGCTAGGTGATGAAGGAAGAGTAGAATTGTAGCATCATGTTTCAACTATCAATATTGGTGAAGTTCCTCTCAAAATCACTCCATTTCAAGCACTGGAATTTGTCTCGAGGGTGATAGCTACAAGTAATTTATGGGCCTCCATACTAAACCTAAAATAAGGCCCATCTGACCATCCTCCAACACATTAAACCTGTATTTTTGCATTAGATGACATATTTTTATATTTAATATGTTCATTAGGAAGGTTTAGAGATAATTACATATGTGTGCCTCATATTATTTATTTTTGTAGAATATTGTGAGAATATTGGGCAGATTATGAATATTTGGAAGAAGAGATAATCTAGGGACTTGCTCCCTGTTATAGGAGGATCAAGATTGGATAATAAATGAATAAATTATCATGAAATTATTGACAAATTATGGAGCTCCACTGATTGAGAAAATCTAGGAATGTGTTCCCTATCATTTAATGCAAATTCCTAGTGTTGGGAACTAGATCCACTTTTTGAGGGTTTTGGAGGGGAAAGTTGCCTCCTTTCAAGGAGAATGCTTCACCATCACTTTGAATTAGCCACTAGGGGCATGTATTTCTTAGTCTTCTTGTGGAGAAAACTTATTGTTTAGCAACTCCACTTTCATTTCTAGCGGGGATGTACTTGGATTCATTCAACTAATGAAGTTTAGTGCCATTTTTAGCTTCTAAATATTGGTTTCTTTCATATGAATCTGATTATCCCTAGGCTTGGCCATTGCAGGAGCCTCAGATCCCTCTTGTACAATTTATTTATTTCTTTTGAATGTCTTTTTCACTCGCAGCTCGTATTTCTACATTTAGTGTTCATGCATGTTTTGTCGTAGGTTACATTGATTAAATGATTGAAGTGAGTGTTTTTGTAGGTTATTTATAGATTCAAAAACATGATGCATCCTTATAATAACTTTCAAAAGTCATATTCATCATTAAGCTACTTGGATTGGTTTACTAGTTCACAAATCTAGAATTTCTGAAAGTCTCTTGTAGCAAAATGGTAGTAATTTTCTATTTTTTTTACGACATGTTAATGAGCTTTATTTGAGTTTATTCCAATTGTGTTGAGTCATAAAAGCATCCAAGTTAATAACCAAATCTACCCCATATTGTTTGCACTTGATTAGGTTAGGCATTTGGTAGGTTAACTAGCTCACTAGTTCTAGGATTTCTGGTTTTTAGAGGAGTAATTTTCTATTATTTTTTATCACATGTTAACAGGGGTATTTTTGAGTGATTCCACTTGTAATGGAGACCTAGGACATCCTACTTAATAATAAAAAATTTCCCATCTCATTTTCATTTGAGTTTCTTGGGCATTAAAAAAGTATCTCGAGGAGTAGCAATCCTATAGAAATTTGTTTCGAGATCTTCTTTGCCCAAATTCACTCCAAATTCACGGTAGAAGTAGATTTATAGCCTATGAATGTGATGAGGAAACTTTGGTTGAGCTAAGGCTTGGTTAGGTCATCATTTAGATCTTACATTGCTTGCATATTGAATGTTTTCTGCAATTCCCGCAATTTACTTCACGCAAAGTGTGATTTACTTCTTGCAAGAATAATATAGGACTTTCATTTCCTGCAAAATAGAATAGATTTCCTTTCCAACAAGATAGATTAGATTTTCTTAAGTTATCATTATGTTTTACATTTTTACAAATAGAATCGATTTCCTTTCTGCCATTTACATTCTAAATTTGAATAGGTTTTCTTATTGTTATCTACCTTAGGGTTAACAAATTACCTATATCTTTGCTATATTGAAGTTGTTTCATTGTATTATTTCACTTGCATCAAAGGGAGTCTAACTAGGAAGAGAAAGGTGTCTCCTAAACATACAATTTTGACCCATCTTAATTTCGTACAAACATTGGGATGATAATTTAAGTCAGTAGCCTTGGGAGTTGCAACATTCTTGTTGCAATACCAGGGCTCATCACTTTTTAGCGTCATTGTCATGGAGGGTTTCAAAGCAATCGTTCTCTTGTTCTTGGATTTATTCCCTCTTTATTTTCTCCAAAAACAAAAATATTGCATTAAACATCCTTTGTTTCATTGCATTAGCATCAAATTTAAAAATAAAATGAAATATTTATTTAACACCACAAACCCTCCCACTTGATCATGTGTAGGTAAAAGAAGAAGTTGTTGTAGATAATTTAGAAGGAGGCATGGAGAATCCCTACTTTGTCAACTCATATCGGCAAGATATGAACTACCCCTCCTCTTTCATTAAAATCTATAATACGCAGTTTCAATTTTGGTATCCACCTAGCACCTCACCTTGGTCTCCATGGTCTTATCCTTCACAATGAGGCGATCCATATTCATGGTCCTATCCTCCTCAATATTTCATTCCTCATTTTCATCCATATCAACACCAACCTCCTCAATGGGGTCATCCATATTTCCTTGAACACCCTCAATATCCTCCATACCAAACTCTATGTTATCCATCCCATCCACCTCCAACACAACCACATGCTCAACCACAACCATCGTAAAGACCCACTCCCACTCAACTACCTGCACAACCATTTCCAAACCCAAGAAAAAAAGTAACTCAACCCACTTATAATGTTGAGATACAAAATCTCCAAAAAAATCCTCTTGATCCAAATGACATTCATCTTGGATCATAAAGAGTATGAAAAAGGAGAAATTCTCTTGCTCCTATTGAAGAACAACATCCAAAAGAAGAATATTCAAAGGAGACTAAAGGACCATGGACCAAATTTGATTAAGAGCAACCATTAGAGCCTAAGATTGAAGAATTTCTACAATTCTTATCATCATATGCTATATGTCATCAAGGGGCTAATAACAAAACAGTAGAAGATTTGAATGGAACGGAAAAACAATACCTAAAGAATGACCCAAATGAGTAAGAAAACCAAGGGCATCAAAGCTATATTGAGGTTTGGTTCCAGGAAATCAACAAGATGGAGCATCACTCTCTTCTTCAATAGCGCTTGATATCATCAAAGTCAAAGTAGTTCGTCTCTAATATTCAAGTACATGTCAAAGCATATGTTTCGAGCCTACACATGGGTTTATCTGTCATCTTGTTATGCACATGGATCCATTGGAAGTATTCCTATACTTTTTTTTTTTAGGCAAAGGTGGTGCATCTCTTTTTCTATTAACATATCAGAAAATTACATCAAAATTAGTGGACCAGCTACCCGCCCACTAGGGGAAACCGAGTAGGGTATCCACCTAAAGTTTTTAACACCATACCAAAAAAAGAAGTCACGTAGTCTCTTTTTCCTGGCTAAATAGACATTACAGTCCTTCCCTGGTCTAATTCTAGTGATATGCATATATAAACTGTCCAATACAAAAAGAGGAAAGCTACCTAAAGTATCTAAGTACCGCAAAATCATCAGAAGGGAGACAAGAACTAAAACTACTCAACAGCATTAGCAAAGATTGGAGAGTCCTCCTTGGAGCTCCTCTGCTAGCTGGCCTTGAGCAATTTCTGAATCTCTTCAAGCTGCTTCCCTTGCACCTCCATGGAGATTTGCAGGATCCGGAGTTCACGCCTCAAGTTGGGAACACCCTGAGCCATCTCAGCCATTTCAGAGGCCACCTGCTCCAAAGCCTTGGCCAGCAACCATTTCATTACCCAATACATATGAAGGGATTGTTTGAAAAGAGACATCCTTCCTCTTGTATTACTAGGGTCATGAACCAGCAGCTCCCAATCCTCCATTTCCGACTCTGATTGGGCCTGGATTGCCTCGTCTTCCATATTCTGGATGATGCGCCTGATTTTCGGGTTGGTGTTCTGAACATAAGCACGTTCTGCCCGCTGGATTTTATGCTCAAAGGTTTGCCTGGCCTTCCTGCTAGGACGACGGCTCGGCTCAGGGACTTCTTTCTTGCTGCCCCGGGCTTTACTGTCCGCGCTGCTCTGACCACGGCTGGGAGCAGTCTCGCAGCCATCGTAATTGACCCACCTCCGTCGCCCGCGCGTTGGAACCCTTCGACCACGCCGGCTCCTCATACTGACACCCATGGCATACCATTCCCACTCTTCAGCATTCATACTCGGGTCGCTGTTCCCTCCCTCATCTGAAGTGTCTGGGACCTCAAAGACATCGTCTGGGACCTCCTCTTTCGCAATCCCTTTACCTTTCCTATCAGCCACCTTGGTCCGCGCAGCTTCCATTTCCTCTGCAAGCCGAGCCTTCTTTCTTGTTTCCATCATTCCGTTCACCAAATGCCGACTGAAAGAAATGTCGGAGGCTCTCAGACAACCAGTGACGCCTTTCTCGCTGCTGCAACTAGTTGCAATTCTCTGTGGGTGGGTGCTTTGCATGCGGGTTTTTATAGAATCCCGGAGCCTGCTCCTTCTATCCATCCGTCTGTCCGAATCCTGCCATCTGTTCCCGCAAGCATGGCAATTCCTATTAAACTTCTGGTTTGATTTATTACTATTTACAACCTCTGACATGTACCCGCCATTACCACGCCAGTTCGGATCTGCCATTGGGTTAATGTAAGGCGAAGAATTCTCCTCAAATTGCGTACCTTCTCGATGTGATCTCCCATGACGATCACCGATCTCTTCACCCAGGCCTCTCTGACATTCTTTAACCGCCTGTCCTAACTTCCGTCCTTCCCCAAGGCTCCGCACGAGCGGTATCATTCTCATGGGCTTCTTAATCATAATAAGCCTACATGGGCTGGACTCTCCATGTCCCTCTGGCGCTCCAACTCATCGCGCTCCACCTCTCTACTTGTGGCTTGGTCATGATTCGCCTTGATGATGGTTGCCAGGTCCGACCATTCCTGATGCCCGCGCACCGCTCTCCATTGGACATCCACCGAGCTGCCGCGGCCTCTGCATCCCCAGTTCGCTAGGAAGTCAGCCGCCTGGTTCCCTTTCCGCCTCACATGGTTGATCACCTTATACTCAATGTGAGGCAAGAGCTCTGCTATTTCCTGGACTATTCCGGCTGATCTCCAACTACTCGAGACTGTTTCCCAATTCCGGCCATTGCAGAGTTTTTTCAACATCTCCACCGCGATCTGAGAGTCCCCTGTGATTTCGAGGTTGGAGTATCCGTTTCTGACCGCAATTCGTAAGCCTTGATGCAGAGCCCAAAACTCTGCCTCATTATTTGTCATCTCTCCCCCCCACTCAGCAAAAATCCATCTTACCTGATTACTGTTGTCCCTGAAGATACCACCAAAGCCAGCTTCGCTCGGGTTCCCCTTAGAGGCCCCATCGAAATTCAATTTGATGAAATTTTCTTTAGGATAGCAGAATTTATCCGGGCTGTTAGACCGCATCTCATGATTGGGATTCTGTTTATGAAAAACCATTTCGTATTTTAAATTTAATTTGTTCAGGATTTCTTCCTCCATCGGGTTGGCCTTCCAATCTTCCCCAACCCATTTATCCGCCAAGATTGTTTCTCGCAGAAGCTTAATTGCTTTTCCCCAAATGACTTCCGGCTCCATTGCAGAGTTCTGGAATATCCTGTGATTCCTCTCCTTCCAGATCATCCAGAGGGAGAATCCAGAGATGAGGTCCCAAGCTCGCCTGACTACTTTACATTGAAAGACTTCCTTATTCCATTGGAAGACCACATCATTGAATTCGCAGGGGGCATTTTCAGGTTTACCAAAATCTCTTTTGGTGTTTATCCACAGGGTCTTGGCAAAGGGGCAATGAAGTAGCAGATGATCTCTGGATTCCCCCTCCGAATTACACAGACAGCATCTCGATGGGCCAATAAAACCTTTCTTTTGAATCCGATCCCAGGTGAGGATTTTGTTTTTTGATGCCAACCAGATAAATATGGAGACTTTCGGCCACCAATTCCTTTCCCAAACTATTCTCCAGTCGGGGTTTGCTTCGTTTCCAGATTGCTCTGAGGTTAGGAAATAGGCCTCCTTAGTAGTGAACGAGCCCCTTCATAGAATTTCCCCAATGGAGAATATCCCTGCCATTGCGGGCTTTAATCTTTCTTGACTCAACCTCCTTAATGAAGACTGCTTTGTGGTCCGTGCTGAACTCTCCTTCCCACTCCGACAAATCCACCCAAGTCCTCCAACTTTCATCTGGGTTATTAACTTTCCAATAGTCCCTGACGAGAGGTCTATCTCTTCCAATTCTGTCGCGGACCTGTTGGAGGCCCTGAATGAAGCTTAGTCTTTCCTTCTGATGCCATTTATCCTCCCAAAAGTTAGCTTCCTCGCCACCTCTAATCTCCCAGAAAGAATGCTTTTCTACCAGATCCCTGTTGAGACGAGCTAGGTCCCAGACCGAAGATCCTCTGGGGGTATCCTTTCGCTTTAAGATTTCTACTGCTGACTCAGGCATATTATATTTTTCTTTCCATATAATTTTCCACAGATCATTTCCCCCCCTAAGCCATCTCCACCAGAGTTTTGCTCCCAACACCTTATTGGGAGTCTCAGGGTCCCTCAACCCCAGACCTCCTTTCTCCTTTCTTTCAGTTGACTGACACCAGGAAACTAAGAGCCATTTTTTCTTCTGATCCGCCCCTCTCCATATAAAATTTCTAATGATCTCTCTTATCCTTACACAAATACCTATGGGGGCTGCCATAATTGATAAAGGGTAGACAGGGATAGCTTGAAGGACAGATTTTGCCAAAACTATTCGACCTGCTATATTTAATGTTCTGAAGGCCCAATTTGCCACCTTATTGCTGAGCTTATCTAAAATGCCTTGCCAATTTTTCATCTTTTTGGAGGTAAAGTCCAAAATGTTGCCCAGATATTTAGTAGGAAGTTCACCCCTCCTGAAACCCAAGAGTCTTATAAGATGAGCTTTGACCTGTTCCACAGCGTTAAATATGAAGACACAAGATTTGTCCCTATTAATTTCCAGACCTGAAGCCTCCGCAAAAATATCCAGGATTTTTTGGAGGTGTTTGACCTCTTTGACTGTTGGCTCTCCAAACAACATGATATCATCAACAAATTGCTGATGAGTTACGCATAGATTATTTCCCCAGAGCTTAAGACCTTTGATTTTATCTGCTTCTCTTTCTTTCTTGATGAACCTACCCAGACCTTCAGCAACTAAAATGAACAGAAAGGGGGATAAAGGATCACCCTGACGAAGACCTCTAGTGGCAGAGAAAGTTTTCGAGGGAATCCCATTCACCAGGATAGAAAAACTTGGGGAGGAGATCAAACTATGAATCCAGTCAATCCACCTCCTACAAAAGCCGAAACTCTCCAGGACTTTTCCCAAATAGTTCCAGCTTAATCGATTATACGCCTTCGACAAGTCTAATTTAATCATCATACCCTTCTGTTTCTTGACTTTTAAGGAGTGAATGACTTCTTGAGTGACCACCAGGCCATCAAGGATCTGCCTTCCTTCAACGAAACCTGTTTGCTCAGCAGAAATTAACTTATCCAGCAGGGGTTTTAATCTCTTGGCCATCATAAATGTTATAATCTTATAAATAACGTTACACAACGCTATGGGTCTAAAACCATTAGCATCTTCCAGATTATCACCTTTAGGGATTAGAGCATAGAAAGTGGAGTTAAGGGCAGGCCATACCTTCTGATTCATCCTGGATTCTTCTACCAGCTCCAGAATCTCTTTTCCCAGGAAGTACCATCCTGCCTGGAAGAAGTCAACAGTGAAACCATCTGGGCCTGGAGCAGTACCTTTCTTCATTGCTTTCACAATTTCCTCTATCTCCTCTAAAGTGGCAGCTCTCATCAATGCTTTATTTTGGTCTTCAGTGACCAAACGAGGGATGGCGGAGAAAATTTCCTGGATTGCATGCATTCTATCAGCTTAAGGTTCCCTTAATATTTCCTTATGATGATCAATCAAGACCTGTTCGATTTCAGCTTACTCAACCACTCTGTTCCCATTCTTATCTTTGATAGAGAGAATCATGTTTCTCTGTCTATGTTTGATCATAGCTTGATGAAAGAACTTAGTATTTCTTTCCCCCTCCCTTAACCATTTTATTCTTGATTTCTGACGCCAGAGAATTTCCTCTTGCTTCCTTCTTTCTTCAAGTTTGCCAAGAATTGTTCCTTCCTTGTTGATGCTTTCCTCTGTTTTGCCTTCCAAAATCATTTTCTGCTGGAGAGTTTCCATTTCTTTTTCCAAATTTTGTTTGTCTTCCATAATATTGTCGAACTCCTTCTTGTTCCAGTTTTTAATTTTCTCTTTCAGCTCTTTAAGTTTTAATTGGAACATGCGCATTTTCCCTTTGCCCTGAATCGTGCTTTGACACCACCATTCTTCCAGTTTTTTGATAAATGCTGGGTCTCTTAGCCAGAAGGATTCAAAACAAAAAGGTCTTTTTCCTTGGATCACTTTGATGTCCACCTCAAGTCTGATTGGCCAATGATCAGACCCCAGGGAAGGCATTATCTTTGCTTCTACAAAAATATCCTTGTTCATGATACCTTCAGAAACAAGGAATCGATCAAGCCTGGAGGCAATTTGATTTTTACCCCCCCTCCTGTTATTCCAGGTGCAGATCCCGTTTATAGTCTGGATGTCCACAAGCCTGAGGTCATCTATCAGATCATTAAACTTCTCCATAAAGTGATCCATTTTTCTTATTCCTCCCTTCTTTTCTTCTAAGGATCTGATTAGGTTAAAATCACCACCTATTATCCAGTCAACATCTGGATATAACCTACGAATGATTTTCATGCTATTTAGGAAGTTTTCTTTTTCTCTTGGAGAAGGAGGTCCATACACCCCTGAAATGACAACCTGCTCTTTAGTTCCTACTATTCTACCAAGGCCAGTAAGGATTCTGCTCATACTAGTCCAACTATCTAAGATGATATCATTCGGGTTCCACAAAATTGCAATACCCCCTGCAGACCCAATGGCATCTTGTCCCGTAACTTCATAATGCATTTTATTCTTGGCCATGAGTTCTTCAATCTATTGAACCGAAATTTTTGTCTCCTGAAGAATCATAACACTAGGCTTTTCTTTTTTCAATTTTTCTTTCAAATACCTCTGTTTTCCCTTGCTATTCAGGCCTCTTATATTCCAACTGATCACAATCATTTAAAACTTTTGGAAAGAGGGGAAGAATACCTCTGACAGAGGTATCACTTTGCCTAAGTTTATCAAGGTTTCTCCTACAGTCTGGATAGTTTCATTCATCGGCTTCCGGCCTCGTTTCCTGCTGCTTTTGCCAGAGCCATCCATTCCCGCCTGTCCAATCCCTTGGTCAGGTCCTATCATTATCTGTTTGTCTGCGTTTTGTCCTTTTTTTTCCTTATATTTCTGAAATACTTCCTTGTACAGTTGTTTTTGTTTCTCAGGTATGAATCTGCTATCTAAATATTTCCATTCTTGGATTAGCTGTTTCATGATTCTTTCTTCCTCAATCTCACCTTCGGCTTGATTTTCCACCTCCATCGGGGATTGTATTACCAATTCCCCCACCTTTCCTTCCGGTTGTTCTTCAGAACTTCCTCCTAGGTTTACTTCCTTCCCTTTACTTTCGCCTGTAATATCCATTGGGGAATTCCCGAGGTCTTCATCATCTTCCAGATTAACTTCATACTCTTCATTTTCAGTCTGGAGAGCCTGAAACTTATTTTGGCTTATTGTAATACCAGATTTTCCTTGAGGTTGGGATTTAGTTTTTTCTTGACTTTGCCTCCTTCTTCTTGTGACCTGTTGAAAACCTTTGTCAGTCTCCTCCATTTTCCCTGTGTTTTTCTGATGTTCCTCCTGATTTATTTTCAATTCATCCTCCTTGTTCAATGGGCATTGTCTAACCAGATGCCCATATTCATGACATTTACGGCATCTAAAAGGGATGTGTTCATAATCTACTGGTTGTTGCCACACTTCGTCGTGATACTCCACCTCAACATGATCTGGGAGGGGTTCGGCTAGATTCATGTATACACAGATCCTTGCATATGAGTTATATTTACCTCGTCGGGTAGCTTCTGCAGCTTTAACAAAGCTTCCGATTGAGTTTCCTATCCCTTCCAGAATTTCAGGATCCCAGAATTCATCAGGGAGTCCAAACACCCTGACCCAGATTGGGGCTTCCAACAGCTTTTCTTTTTCTGGGCTATATCTCTCCTCCCAGTATTTCATGAATAAGCCTGCGTTATTCATGAAATACGGTCCTTCTTCAAAGACCCTGTTTCTGTCTTCCAGGTTCGTGAAGATGGCTATGAAAAACCCTTCGGTTTCCACCTTTGATCAATCCACCTATATAGATCTTTCTCCGGAGGCCAATATCCTATGAATTTGCAGATCAGGGCACGATCTTTCATGTAGCTGTTATATTCCTCCAGCTTGTTATTGGGGATAACATATCTTGGCCGCTTTTGAGCTCGTGGTAGGCATTTTCCTTTCATCCTTTTCTGCCACAGATTGCCCATGATTGGGGCATAGTTTTCCTGCTGATTCTGTTGTATTCCGTTCGCGCTTTTCTCCCCCGTTATTACATTCTTGAAGGAGGGGATCTCTCCCCTCCCCGAAGTGTTTTCCATTCCCTCTCAGCTCTCGACCCTTTAGAAAATACTCCTGACAGCAACAGGGAAAATAGCTGCTTACCTGACAAACTGAAGCCCCGCTGTCCTATTCTCTGCCCCGGCCTGACTGCTGCACCGGGTCCTCCTACATTCGACGCTGGCCCGATCCGTCAGCTGCACATCTACAAAACTTGCAAACCCTAGCAGATCCGTAATCAAGTATCCATCGAAGTATTCCTATACTTGAAAGAGATTTTTTTTTTATTTTTTTTTTTTTATTTTTTATTTTTAAGTAGGGTAGGATAGAGGAATAAAATAAAAAAGGAAAAAGAGGAAAATGAATTTAAATAAAAGAAGAAAAACAAAATATTAGTTGAAAACCTCCTTTGATGCGCGTGATATTGGCTCATTGATTGAAAACCTTCATGAGTTAGTCAATGGGTTGGAAAAAGGAGAAAAAAGAAAAGATTCTAGTTGAAAACCTCCTTGAGGTGCTTAGGCAAACCTACTAGTTGAAAACCTCATTGAAGCAGCTAGTAGTCATAAGAAAAAAATGAAAAGAAAACATTTCTTTGTTCCATGTATCTCTCTTTGATGAATGCAGGTTCTCTCCACCCTTTGGAAGCAACAAAAACAAGTTAGCACCAAAAAAAAAGTCAAACTTGGGCTTTCTCCTCCTTTTCCTAGATGCTCTAATAGGAACAAGGCCATGTCATCAATCACCCTCATCCATTTCCAACATCCACCCATCACTCTCAAGTCTTTCCCATTCACTTTCGTTGTTTTCCTAAAATGCTACACGAAGATTTTGTTTTGCTACAGGACTAACAAAATACACAAGGAAAAAATCGTTTTGACCATATCTCAAAAACAATGCATCATTTTGCTAAATTGTTTCATGGGGAGATGTATAAGGATGATGCTAACATGCTCAAGGAATTTCAGCAAATTCGAGTGGACACTTTCTGAGAAATCAACCTCCATCACCTACAACCATTTTTAATTCTTCGCGATATTCGAGCATCCATTGGCCAAGATTTTTTAATGGGAGGTGCATAAGGAGGATGGTAAAATGCTCAAAAAAATTTAGGTCAATCCAATCTATCATTTGAGAGATATGGATAAAATAATTACGCTACAAGAGTGTTCTATAATTGCTACAAAAGTGTCCAAATCTGCTACAAGAGTAAGATATGGTTCGAAAAATCGGTCAAAAATCATATTTTCCCTTGGGAAATGTTAGGATAGGTTCATCAAACCTCCTTCACCTCTCATCCACTCCATTTAACCATCTTCTTCTCAAGATTCCACCTATGTTCATGAGAAAAACAAGGAAAAGAGATTTTTCCTTCACCCCTTCTTCATAAGATTTCACCACCATCAGAGATTTTGTTCCTGTCCCTAGGTTCACCATGATTCATCCAAGTCATTGAATTCATTTCATGAAACAACATAAGGTTTGAATGAGGTTTTGGGGAGGGACTGTGTGACTACTACATGAAGGAGATCAAGCTTGTAGCAGGCGACACAAATCCAACAAGATCATAGATAGAGGACTGTTACAGCTCCAGAATGAATATTTTTCCACCCTAAAGAATAAAGAGGCCATCCCTAAGGCTTAGAGAAGTCACACCATACCTAAGGAGTAGCTACAAGGTCACCAATTCATTCCAACAATAATAGATCAAACACTAGAAAATACCTACATGAAAGAGAGATTGTATGAGTGAAATACATAATCAAATTGTTGTGTTTAATGAGGACCTATCCACAAGCAAGAAAATGAAAGATGGCACCTCCAGAGAACAGTTGATCAATCATCAGCCCGATAGTAGCATGCATGCATCTACAATAGCTCGACATCAGGTAGACACAAGTATGCATTGTTCTTCACCTCTCCTCTTGAGCATATTATGGTTAAAAAAATTGTTTTAAATGCATACGGGAGAAGTTTTTATAGGCTAAAATTGGCGAGTAAACTTGGCCACCCTTGAATAGTACGACTTCATTTTTACTCAAGCACCCATGCAACGTGTAAAACAACAAGAAAAGGAGGATGATAATTACGAGGAGTGAGCCAATGGGTTTGCGAAGTTACGAAGGTGGTAGGTGGGGGAAAACTCATCCAACGCATTAAAGGAGTAAGGGATGAGCTAGAGCTTCCTTTGTACCAAGATATCATTCCCAAAATGGTAAGAGAGGTGCACTACTTCATTGAAGATCAAGCTATATGCTATCAGGGGCTGCCTAGGGTGCTACAAAAGAGTTATAGGCTAAGTTTGCATGTGCTACAGGACTGGATACCACTGCTACAAGAGAAATATAACTGCTACAGGAAGGGACAAATTTTCTATAGGATAAGATAGTGTGCTACAAGAAAGTCCAGTGAGCTACAACAGACTCTGATTTTGAGCAATTTCACCCCCAAAGCCTAGGATTCGAAGGAAAACATCCAAAGGAAAGGTAAATACATATTTCTCCTTGCCATATGTGAAGAAGAACCCTGCAAAATTTTCATTTTTTTCCAGTAGTACAACCTTTTGGAAACTTCTTATAAAAGTTTACAAATAAAAAAATGAAATGTGGATGTTTTCTTTGACTTGAGCCTGATATAAGAAAGGGAATTGCAATTATTTTTAGAAACAAAGAATTGCCTTTCCCACAACCAAGGAGCAGAAGCAGAAGATGAAGTTAGGGAAGAAGTGGAAGAGGATGGAGAAAGAGAAGATGTGCCAAAATTCCTTCTGAGGTAGCTTTAGATGTTAAGGAGGCCACCAGGGCCATGAATGAGGCACAATGAGGTCACTAAGTTTCTCAGAGGATGAGAAACACTTTCAGTATGGGGGTATGATGGGCCTCCAAATTAGGCATAAATTAAGGCCCATTTGACCATCCTCCAGCACATTAAACCTCTCTTTTTGCATTAGATGACATACTTTTAATTTTAATATGTTCGTTAGGAAGTTTTAGAGATAATTGCATATTTGTGCCTAATATTATTATTTTTGTAAAATATTGTGAGAATATTGGGAAGATTATGAAGATTTGGAGGGGGAGATAATCTAGGGACTTGCTCCCTTTTAAAGGAGGATAAAGATTGGATAATAAATGAACAAAATATCATGAGATTATTAACAAATTATGGAGATCCACTGATTAAGAAAATCTAGGAATGTGTTCCTTGTCATTTAATGCAAATTCGTAAAGTTGGGAACTAGACCCACCTTTTGATGGATTTTGGAGGGGAAATTTTCCTCCTATGAGACTATAATTATACCATGCCAAGTTGGGAACACAACCACCATAGCCAAAACTACGTTGAGTTCTTATGGAAAGCCATTGGGTTCAATCCTTACACATTTTTATGAACATATGCATCAAGTGAGGCCGAGTCTCAATAAAATAAGGGCTCAAGCACTAAGGCGTAATAGGCCTTGTGTAATAGAACCATTATGATCGAGTTCTAAGGGTGGAAAGCCCCAAATATTACACATATTACTTAAGCTACCGGGCTGGAAGATTAGGGCTCGGAAGAGTCGAGGAACCCAATATTGGTAGGCCAAGTGACCAAGCATAATAACCAAGCGTGTATGCATGGGAGGTTTGGGCCATCAGTGGATGAGCGCTCATGGCCGCTCGATGACCCCAGAGTCTTCCCAGAAGATTATCCCTACAGGTTTCGAATCGAGTGCAAAGGAAGGACTACCAAGATCAAAAGCCTAGGATGATGTGGTGTGGTGGGCCACCATATGGGCGCATACGTCGACTAGGAAGAAAGCTCGTTTCTTATTTAAAATGAAATTCATGGACTGTAAGGTTCAAAGATTATGTGGGACTCAATCCATGTGGAGGACATAACAGAGAACTGGTGACATCACCCGAGACCCTATTCCCCATATATTTTGGATGGAGAACCTAGTAGAAATTGTCAAGATTAAGGTCCTAGGATAATGTGGCATGTGGGCCCATTTTAGTGGGTACAAGTGCCGCTTGGTGAAAACGTGGTTTCTTATGGATCAAGGGGGAAGCTAAGTCCTACAGAGAGGTGTGCATCACCACATAGCTTGGAGGGAATGTCCTCAAAATTTTCGGCGGAGAATAGTATGGGAGCCCACTGAGATTATATGCAATAGGGAAATGTGGCCATAAAGGGCTCGCACCCGAATACACCAAACATGCATACATATGTGTGTGTGTGTGATAGTTAGTTGTGAGTATTGTAGATCTAGGGTTATACGTGAACTAGTTTGAGTAGGTTGACAACTTCCACTTGGTATGACATGGCATGTAACTTGAAATCCACATGGACACTACATGGGGATCACATGACAGGCCTGATGATGTGGAACTATTTAATTATTCAAGACTTTAATTGGCCATATCTTGTGATTCTAGAGCCCAATTAGGGAAAAATTATATATCACCAGAATCATCTTGATGAGAAGCACAAAATGGTGTTGTTCATTTTGATTTCTATAAGAATGGAAAATATCAAAAACTTTAGACCCCATTTCCATAACATAACAAAGAAAATTGGTTCATCATTCTAACTACCACCTTCTACCCTTAATCAAGGTTGGGGTTAGCAAAGGGGTACGCTACATGATGGTTCAACATTTGGACTGGATGGCCTCTATCATAGATGAAATGAATATTGTAACTATCATAGCTTCCAAGTTCAACATTTGGAATCAATGGCCTCTATCGCAAATGAAATGAATAAAAATGTTCAATTCCAAACCTTTGAGGAGGATTTGATGCCCTGTTACAAATTAAAAGGTAAAGGTCTCAACAATGGACATTAAAAATGAGATGAAGCATTAGAATGGAGTTAGGTGTTAAAAGTTGGTCTATGGTGTGTTACACAAAATTTGTCAGTATCCCTATACGCCTTGTTCCATGATCCTGGAAGACCTCTACAATGAACCCTACATACTATCCCATCATGAAGAGACTCCCATTATATCCCTCTTCATGAGTAGAACAATTCCCTTTTGCATCATTTCCAAAGAATCTTCCTTTTACCCGAGTTTACAAGACTAACGCTAATGACCCATTCCCTCCTCGCATTGATTTGCAGAGATTGAAACCAAAAATAGTGTCATACGATGCAATTGAGCCTTTTCTCAGTCATGCCGATCCTCTTTTGGAAAGATTTTTAAATATGGAGTTGAAGCTTCCAGGTCTAGAAGCTTTGTAACGAAAGCCTGGTAAATGGTTGGGTTGGATGGAGTTGAGGAAGTTAGTTTGGGCTCCTTTCCCCTATTAATATGGAACAAACCCAAGAGATAAAGCCCCTCCCATGATAATAGGAACCATCTCCCCTCCATCCAAGCTATATAAACTCTTGATTTTCCAAGCTAAACCAGTCTTTGTATTTTTGGAGCTTGAATAACTAGCAAGATATCATAGCTTGTAGCCTTCTAGTACATGTTTATGGAGGGATAATAGTGTGTTTGGTTTGGTTTGGAACGAAAGGGAAGAAGCCTTAAAACTTCCATTGTTGGGGCTATCCATAAGATGCTAGCAGAGGCGTGGGAACCCAGATACGTCGGAGGATACGTACAGTGTCAAATCATTGGTTGTAATCTCTTTCTAAACTTATATGAATACAACTATTAACTGATTTCCTACATTAAGTGTTAGCTCACATTTGATGGCTTAAGATTCCTTGACCTTTTCAGTAGGCTGAATGAAATTTGTATGCTATCACATTTGTTGTTGTTGTTTGTTTGCTTGTTTCAGGTATTCGAAGGAAGGAAATGAAAGGTAGCTATAATAAGGAAGGAGGATCATCACCGAGCAGAATAGCATTCTAAGAGGTAGGCACTCTTATTTGATTCTAGCCTATTAGGTTCCTATACCAATAGGACTCATAATTTTGATTGACTAAGGTTAAGCCTTGTAATATTGTACATACCTTTGCTTTATGTGAATGTTTTCCATATTAAAAAAAAATTTAAAATGTAAAGAGTGTATGTGCTAGAAGAATAATCAAAGGAAAAAAAGAATGAAAATAGGTCACAAGAAATGAAAACTATGAACCCCAAGAAAACAAAAAGACCATGAAAGTGTGCAAGTTAAAATGGCACTACTATTTACTTTTTATGCTTAATGAATGATTGTGTGCAGCTTGTCACTTATGCCACAATCCATGAAAAGCCAAAATGTTTAAACTTGGCTATTTCATGTTTTCAATTTCATGTCTATGGATAGAGAATAAAATCTGACCAAATAGTGTAATCTTGGCAGATTATTAGATAGGTAGAGTAAATAAAGGAGCTCAATTGTTTAAACTAAGCCCATGGATGAAATAAGGTTTGATTTAGATAGTTTGCTATGTAAAGAAAAGAAAATATTGATAAGGGTTTGCTAGCTTAAATGCACCCTAATAAAGTGAAGATAAAATGGTAGAATGAGTAGATGGGTAAGTAGAAGAAAGGTTGCAGAAGTATGGTGATTGATTAGACAAAAAGCATATTTATCATTTTCCATCATATGTACCAAATATGAATGGACAATCAAGCATGCAAATGGATTTCAAAGTCAATTAATTAACCTCCCCCATTCATTTCACCTCTTTACTTAACTAATTTCCCATAATAAAGTTCAAAGTACTCAAAAACCTTTAAGTCAGAGAGGCTCAGAGCATTTCTCTGACATTTGGAGGGAGTGGACCCTTGGCTCAAAGACTTATGGATATCAAGTACTAGACTCCCCTCATAAAAGTTTACCCCCACTTTAGTTCATTCATTTTCCTAATAATACTCCTTTTCCTAAGGTTAAAACACTTTTCGCCTAGGAAAAAGCAATTCTCCCCCCATATAAAACACTTTTCATACCAAAAAACCCAAAAAATGTTTTATCCTAAGTTTTAATTCATGAAAAAGCATTTTTCCTAGTGTTTTTCCCTTTTCCGCCAATTTTTCATATTAATGACTAACTTTATTATAGTAAATCCCGATAAAAACCCAATTTCCCATATATATTTAACTCCTATCTATTAATTAACCCTACACCCTAGTTTAATTATAAACTAATATTTTCATCTAAAAACCCGACCAAAATTTTAACTGGTCGATTTGCGATCAAGTTAATTAAGCCCCCTTTTTAATCCTTCGTTAATTATCCTGATGGCCTAATCTCACTTTAAGCCATTATTAACCCTGATACTGCCATAATTAAGTGCCCATTGGGCCCCCCACTAGCCTTTGCACAGCTTCTCCACCCAATCACTATGCGATCGTCCCCTCTCCTCATCTGACGGCCCTTATCCATATTGGGCCAACCCGACGTCCATACTTTACCCACCCGATAAAGTGGTTTTCCCCCTAGCCCCCAGTGCTACATGTCATCCTATGAGTGGAATCGGGCGGCCCCTCCCAAATACCACCAAGCACCCAAAAGCAGTGTGAAATAAACTACTTACCGCCCTCCCGCTATGAAACAGATTAACCACTATTCACCCCGTACCCCCAAAAAAATAGTTTTTCGCGTATAAAATCCAAAAGCCCCAAAATTGTTTGTTTTCGCTGAAATTTCATTTGCAAGCCTCCATATGCATGCACAACACCTGAAAACATCGAAGCCGTCAACCCACATACAATTTCACTCCAGAGATGCCGCAGACAACCTAGTCGGCCTTGCAACCAATACGAAGCCCATTCAACCACTTGTAGTCGCCAGCCACCCTGCTTAGAACCAATTCGCTCCAATTCCAGGTATTTAAACCAGAATTCACCAAATACCCTGTCAATTTCAAAGTAACGAGTTGTTGAGTGTTAGTTAAGTTAGAAATTAATTAAAAATACTCAAGAGCTTGAGCCATAAACCACTGCGGAACATCGTTGCCCTAAAAACATCGAATCCCTTCCCACACTCAAATCCAAAAGAACTAAGTATGGCTGACCCAATTGCAATGGATGTGAGGCCCATCACTACACCTCATTTAGACCTAGATCAACTTCCCTTGACTGACAGAGACTTCTAGATAAAGGATACCACTGTCATAGAGCTCCTGCTCAAAGTTCATTGCCAAAGTAGGGACAAGTTCCTGAACCATGCTGATGAAATTGGCCTTTTGGAATCAAATTTGCCCAAGTACCAGTTCCCCCAAGTCCACATTTTTCCAGAAATTTTGCATATGTGATATGCTTGCTACATCCCCAGTCACAGAACCATCATGTTTCATGACTAGAAGGTCCTTTTCACCATTACCGCCGAATCCATCAATGAAATGTTGCAGCTCCAACCAGGACCAAACCTAAATCCCCTCTCAATTGGGGACCTATTGGACTGATACCCCAAACTCAGCTCTGCCAAATTGGCCTAGCTATTCCAAACCTTCATCGTAGAAGAAAAGTACATCCATAACACCTCCCCTCCATATGTAGCAACTAATTTTCCCCTTGGGGCCAAAATATTGTCGCCATGATATCTTGTGTTTTGGGTTACTCCACAAGTCAGTATATTGATGAAATTATCCTAGCTTTCATGTCCATCTATACAACAGGACAACCTCCTCCAACCACTTATGACTTTGCCACAATCATAGTTGACAGGATGCATGAGCAGTTCCCAAGAATGGGGAATGAAAGGCTCTTCAAATACTCTTCAGTGTTATACCATATGTTCCTATATTATCAGTTTGATAAGTTCCCATTCACCCTCCAAAAACTGGACACCAAGGGTCAACGAAGGTCAGTCATTTTCTGGACCCCATTAATCCACGAGTATCAGTATCCGTACTCTTATTCAAACTTTATTGACTTATTTGTACATCTAGTTATGACAATGTTAACTGGAAACCCTCCTCCAAGAATCAGTCCAAAAATAAAGAGAGTCCTTCAACTGTCAAAGTAGACAAAAGTGGGTGACTGGTACCTTTACCAGAACCACACAGAGATCAAGATATATGGTTACACGCTTGCACCATACAAATTGACAAGATACCTCCCTATGAGGTTGTCTGCATTAGAATATTATAGGCAAATCATCAATGCAGATGAGATAAACTTTGTAAATGCCAAGAAGAAGGCCAATTTCAAAATAAAAGACCAACTAGGCCCCTTCATATGTAACTCTAGGGAGGCTGGGACAGAGGCGGAGTTGATACTACAGAAGATGAAGTTCCAGAGAAGTTTTGTTTGGAAATATGACCCTTTGGAATTCATCACCAGGAAGAGGAAAAAGGTCAATCTGGGACCTTTTATTCACCATCCCATACCTGAGATTAAAGTCTATGCTAACCAATCAGAATGCATTGAAGGAACCCTAGTTGATCAAGACAGCACCAGAATAGACATAGAGAATGCTCTAATCAATCTTGAAAAACAACTTGATGTTGGTTCTTTCCTATAGGTGCCAGAGCAGTCAGACAGGCCAGAGAAATCAAGCAAACCAGAGATAGCGATGAGTACCCCCTCAGTTGTGCAGACTCCTCTAAATGAGGAGAAAATCTTAAAAAGAAGTATGGAGGAGGCCATCACATCAAAAAGGGCCACTTCACAGACTTATGCAGATACAAGCCAACCAAAAAGACAGAGAGTGAATCATGTCTTTGAACATGAATACAGAGAGAAAACAATAGAAGTCACCAGCACAGAAGGAAACAGGATCAGTCCCATCACCCCATTAGAAGGCACTCCTTCCACATCAAAAACAAAAGGATTGGAAAGGCAACTCAATCTTGAGGTATCTTCCTTCAAAATGCCTACTGACAAAGACCAAGACATCAAGGAGAGGTACATGGAAATAAAAGCCGGGAATGATAAGCTTAACATCTAAACTTATGCCCAGTACCTGAAGATGACCCCTACAAATCAAACAATGCTAACGTCAGCCTTTGATATCAAAGAGGGGAAAATGCAAATGACTTTTATCAAGCCTACAACTCAAGAACCAAAACCTGTCTCAGATTTCAAGAAAGTAGATTTTGAAGTGTTGGCGAGGGATATCCATCCCATAGACCAGATTGAGCTACACAAGAAAACAGGGGAGTTGATATACTCCACTTTGATTGGAAAGGCCATAGATACCCACCAACTACAGAATTCTTTAAACAACATATCTGCACAATTCCAGTTGGAAAAGGCCTCCTCACAGGACAAGGACACAAGAATCAAGTCCTTAGAGGACTTAGTAATTAAATTGGGACATGATCCCAAGGATATAAAAGCCACAGAGCAGCAAATTAAGAAGAAAAATGATGATATCGCTGCACTCAAGAAGCAGCTAAAGATACCCCACCTGCATCATCCACAAACATTAGAGGTCTTGGAAGCCCAGCAAGAACATGAAGAGCTCATGGACTTGGTCCTGAAGCTAAATGATCAACTCAATGAGATAGAGAAGGAGTTGGATCCTTTAATTCAATCGAAACAAAGTGACTTGGCCACAACTTCCAGAATTGTCATCCCCACGGTATCCACAGCAGTTCCTTCTACACTAACAACATCACTGGCACCCATAGCTCCACCTGCAACAGCATTGCCAGTAACAACAGAATCTACTACAGCAGTAGGAGCACCAGGGGAAAAAGTAGCAGAACTTGTGAAAGCCATAGAAGATATTTCTATCCAGGCTACAGAGATGAAAAGATTGAAGGAACAAGTGACAAGTTTGGAAACTGACTGCAAACATGCCCAACTCAAGCAGAAAGAAGAAACACAAAGAGCCCAGAGGATGGGTGAGAGGATCAAAATCCTGGAAAAGGATTTGACACTTGATAAGCCACTTGGACAAACCAAGGAAATGTTGTGGGCCAATATCATTGACTCTATCAATGATATTTGGCCATCAATCCAAGTTATTTTTGAGCAAACAGAGCTAGTGAAGATAGCTACTGAAGCTATCCAGAAAGTAAAGGAGGAATTGGGAAATAAGCCTAAGGATGCAAATAGACTCATCCATTTCCTCAATAGCAAAAAAATGTATGAGGTACATGAGTTGAACATTGAAGACAAAATTGCCACCATTCTAGAAATAAGGAAGGTCCTTTCTAAAAGGAACCTTACGCTTAATTTGGAAGAAAAGTGCCATAATATGCAGGTAGCCATTGATAGGTTCATGGCTAAATTTCAGATTTTGAGGGAGAAGGGTTTGCCAAGCCCTATGGTCATCAATGATAAATTCATGACACGATTGGACTATGGCAACAGACTCAAACAGTTGGCTAAGGAACAAGCCATCTCTTCATCCATTAAAGCCTTGCCAACGGGAAAAGTATTATATGACACATTTGAGAACTTGTTTTCCCTTGAGCATGAGGTAAAAAATTTGTTCCTCACCAAGCCAAATTTTGCTAAATATACCGAGGATGATGAGATTTACAAGAGAATGGTAAATGTGAAATTACCAAGTGCAGAATGGTGGGAGACAATGACAGATTTACTGTGATAAATAAACAGTTGAAAGTTATTGTGCAGTAAAATGAAGGCAGCAAAGTAAAACAAGTAAAAACAGCACAACAGGGTCAAAGAGTGTTTAGAGAATCTTCGGCAAAATCACATAAGTATTCTTTTGTCGACGCGTTTCGAACCAACCAGTGTGGTTCATCGTTAGGACAAGTTGAAGATCAAATGGGTCAAAGAGTATCAGATGAAAGATCAAAGTAAAGAAGACTCCAACATAAAAATACCACAACTATCAGCCAGCATAAAAGGCTACACCTCAACACAAAGGCCAACACAACCATAATTAAAGGGACAACAAGAAACAGTTCATTAGTTGTCTCTATCTTCTTGTTAGAAGATATTTGTATTTCCTAGAATAAATCTCAAGTTGTTTTGACATATTTTGTAATAAGTTTTTGTATAAATACTTCACAATTCGAAGTATGTAGTGTGGATTCCAAAACATTTCTATAGACTATTTCTCTCGAATCAGAAATTCTATTATATCAATGACTGGATTGGCTTACTGGATCAAGGAATAAATCATCGGAGATTTTACAGGATTCTTGTGTAAAGTGAAATACAAGTAAGTATTCTCTCATGTTCAATGTTGTTTCCCTTTAAGTTTTTAATAATCTTTATGTATCTATAAAATCTAAATGTTATAACATGGAATGATATTTCAAAAATTGCTTAAATGCACTCTGTCTTGACTGTTATGCATATTTAATGTTTTGTTCACAAATATAAGTTAAGGAATTCTTGATTTCTCCTTAGTCTAGGTTATTCCTTGTGATCTAAGCAAAGGATTCTTAATTTCCCTTTGTTCATTATTATCCCATGTTATTCATTTTAACCCTAGTCTAAGGATTCTTAAGTGCTCTCTCACCCTGGTTAGGATCATTTCACCTACTCGACCTATAGATTTTCTCTTTACTTTGCTAGCCTTCCCTGTGAACATTCCCTTTAATGAATTGATCCAGTCCTGCTATCCACTTGTTGACTCCATAGCCCAATGGCTTGAAGACCTAGCTCTATCCATCTGCTCTAAGAATTCCACCACCCAACCTTCAAATCAAAACCAAAACCCCAAAAAACACTAAGAACTAGCCTAAAATCCCATAAGAAAAAAAGCTAAATTATATAGAGAGAGCCCTCTCTGGGTCATAGGTTGGCTAGAGCCTATACTTAAAATATTGGTTTGTGGTTACCTCAGTTTCTTCCTTCTTCTGATAACTTCTAAGGAAAATTGTGAGTGATAACATAGTGGCGACCATACTGGGGACTCAATTCCTCAGTCTTAATAAACCTTTAGGAAAATTTTAAATCTTTATTTCAAGCCTCTTGAAGGGTTTATTAGAAGTTATTTACAAAATCTCACAAAAAGAAAGTAATTAGAAAAAACATGAAATTCTAGCTTCAAGGAGAACTCACTACACTAGGGCTAATCCAAATCCAAACCCTGCCCCAGTATTTGATAATCCCAACCTAATTTTAAGAAGACCCAAAAGAGAAGAAAGTTCAGTTAGTCAAACACCTTTAATCAAAGCCGATTCGTGCCCTGATGAGTGGTTGTTTTTAGAAGACCTTCCCTTTGACGTGCCATTTGATCTTTCCCTATTTAGAACAAGGTCTGAAAGTGCACTTGATGAAATTGTTCTAGATCCAGAGTTTATTGCAGACCTCAAAGTCCAAAAGGCCAATCAGTCAAGTGATGAATATATTCTAAATTCCCCACAGTCATCCCTTACTATTGTTAGGAACCCTGAGCTTTCTAAACCAATATCCACTACTCTTAGTTCACCATTATTCCCTTCAACCTCTGAAGTGCATTCCCCACCTCCATTCATACCCTCACTCCCATACCAACCTATCATATCCCAGGTACCACTTGTTGTTCCTAGTTCATCCTCCACTACTGCATCATCTTCCAGTGCCTCAACCCCACATTTTAACCCATCCCAGCTTATAGCCATGGAAAATAGATGTGCTCCCCTTATCTTACATGCCCCACTTGGTGCCATGCCAGCAAACTACCAGATTAAAATCATCCAATTTGATGGTGTAGGACACTACACTGCACAACACCATGTCAATAAAATGACAGACTACTTTGAACTTCATGAAATTCATATTGTGGATGTCCAAATGAGATTATTCACTTAGACTCTAGCTGGTGATGTTAGAAAATGGTTTAGATCACTGCCTGATAATAGTATTGATAGTTTAGAAGTATTTCAACAACAACTTTTTGAATAGATGGGAAAAGAAAAAGAATCCTCTACAGATCCTTTCTGAATATGAAAATATTAGGAGAGGACCCAATGAAACTGTTGAAGATTACTGCACCAGATTTAACAATTTATACAATGCAATTCCAGTTAATCTTAGACCCCACCTGACTTAGCATTAACAAATTTCCCTGATGGTTTTGACACATACTTGGCATTCCAGCTCAGGGAAAGAAACCCCCCAACCCTAGAAGATATGCAAAGTGTAGCAGTAAGTGTAGAGGCTAATTTATTAGCTAAAAGAGCTAGAGTTAGGAATGAAAGAAGAGGATCAACTAAAGATGAGCCTTCACCTTCTGACATTAAAATAGTTAGCTTAGCAACAAGCATGGAAAAGTTAATGGATATAATAGATAATATAGAGAGGAAACCCCAGTGGGATAATCAACAGGCACCTCCAATTAGAAACCCTAACTTTAGGAAAAACCAAAACCAAAATACTGGAAAAAATGGACCTGATCAGAATATAAGACCTCCTTTCTAGGAAAATTATGCAGAAACATCCCATCCTAAAGACCCAGAACAAGAAACACATATTAACTTGATGGGATGAGATGATGAAGGTATTGTTTTTCTGACCCAAGATGATCAGGAATTGCATATGCTGCAAAAATTGCAAATCCAGTCTGGAGAGTCATTTGACTATAAACAAGGTTATGATTCTGCCAATTTTGAAGTACATAAGCAGTATAACCTAAAGAGTAAAAATAATTATGATATCTTTGACCAAACCAATAAAACAATGTCAAATCAACCAAAGAAAATCAAAGAAGCCCCAGTTTCTAAAATCCTCCAGATTCTCCCTAGACAAAACTAGAATGCTTCTGGTCCTACCACTGAAGATATTACCCCTAATCAACCTTCTAATGATCAACCCTCTTCTTCAACTTCGCCCAAAAAACCAATGGACACACCTCAAAATACTAGATTGGAAAATTCACAAAAAGAAATCCCCAATAAAGGAAAAGAAGAGCATCCCACTCAAATCCCTGTTGTCAAAAGTACAACCTCTCAAACAGACAAAGCCCCTTTGCCTTTTAATTTGGGAGTAGATGTATCTAGGCTGAAGATTTCAGTCCCTTTGATAGAGTTAATCAAGAATGAAACCTACAAAACACAGATAAACCAAACCCTGAACCTTGCTGAAAATGAAGATTCTGTTAACCTGTTTGATGACCAACCTGGACTTATATTTGGTCCAGATGTCAATGGCAAACCACTAGAAGGATGGATACCACCTTTCTATATTAGCCTTGGCATCCATGAAAAAATTCTTCATAATGCAATGTTGGATTCTGGCGCCTCCCACAACTTAATTCCCAAATCAGTAATGGAAAAATTGAACCTAGACATTACAAGACCTTACAAGGACTTATTTTAATTTGACTCAAGTCAAGTAAAGTGTCTGGGGTTGATTAAAGACCTTTGTGTTACCTTAGTTCAATATCCTGCCAAGAGCATCCTTATGGATATTGTAGTTGCTAACATCCCACCGAAGTATGGCATGTTGTTATCGAGGTCATGGGGAGCCAAACTTCAGGGATCTCTACAACTTGATATGTCATATGCTACAATTTTTGTTTTTGGACAACCCAAGAAGTTGCACTGAGAAACTTTTATGAAATACATGGTGAGTAGCCAAGATCGGCCTCAAAACTTTCCTATCTACTCTATACATTCATACATTGATTCTTTTAGTTTGTATAATACTGATGAAACACAAGGAACACTTTTAGATAGTATTGATACAGAACCAAAAGAAATTGCAGTTTCAAAACAAAAGGAAATCGTCCAAACTTCAAAATTTTCCACTAAACAAGGTAGTCAAGTTGAGGAAAAATTGGTGGAAACAGATGATACGAATTATGAACATGAGATATTGTGGAATATTGAGTTTCATGGGTCAGTCAATAAGATTGAAGCAGGAGCAGGAGTTTAGATATACAATCTAGAGAATGACTATTTAGAAGGCCATGCATATAGACTAAATTTTAAATGTACTAACAATATGGCTGAGTATGAAGCACTATTTTTAGGTCTTAAATTAGTTAGGAAGCTAGGAGCTATAAGAGTTTCTGTCATGGGAGACTCTAAATTAGTGATAAAACAGATTAATGTTGTATATATGACCAAAGACCCTAGATTAAGTTGTTACAGAGGAACCATTGTAGAAATACTAAACACTTTCTTAGAAACCAAAGTTGTTGTAATTCCTAGAAAACATAATATGCAAGCTCATAGTTTAGCAATGTTTGCCAGCACCTGCAAGTTACCCTTTCAGCCTAAATATCAGTACACTACTAAAGTAAGGCACAGGCCCACAATCCCAGATAATTTGAAGAACTGACAAATATTTGCTGATGACAAACAAATAAACAACTTTTTGATTTCAGAACAAGAATTTGTAAATAGCAATATAGATACTGATACATCAATAGACCTTAACACGAAAGATAAAATAGAAATAAATGAGATAGAAGGTGAAGAGATAAATAGATTCCATCCCACTAAATTCACAAAATCATATGTAGAAAACCTAGAACAAGTTGAGATTGATGAGATAATTAACGAAGAAACTGAAGTAATTAATCTCAAGGAAAATTTCTTGCCTAAGGGATTAACCCCTTTGGAAGACCTTTTTGATTCAAATGATGTCCCTAGAAAGCCCAAAATGGAACCTTTGAAATTTGATATGGAGGAGTGTAATATTGGCACTGATGAGAATCCAAAATTGAACAAACTTTCTAAATCATTACCTCCCACTGAAAGAGTAAAATACATTGAGTTATTAAAAGAATTCCAGGATGTATTTGCTTGGAATTATGAGGACCTCAAGTCCTATGACACCAACATCATACAACACACAATCCCCCTCCATATGTAGCAACTATTTTTTCCCCTTGGGGCAAAAATATTGTCACCATGACATTTTGTGTTTTGGGTTACTCCACAAGTGAGTATATTGATGAAATTATCCTGGCTTTCAAGTCCATCTATACACCATGACAACCTCCTGTAACATTTATGACTTTGCCACATTCATCGCTGACAGGATGCATGAGCAGTTCACAAGAATGGGGAATGAAAGGGTCTTCAAATACTCTTCAGTGTTATACCATATGCTCCTATATTATAAGTCTGAAAAGTTCCCATTCACCCTCCAAAAACTGGACACCAAGGGTCAACCAAGATCAGTCATTTTCTGGACCCCATTAATCCACGAGTATAAGTCTCCATACTCTTATTCAGACTTTATTGACTTATTTGTACATCCTGTTATGAAAATGTTGACTGTAAACCATCCTCCAAGAATCAGTCCAAAAATAAAGAGAGTCCTTCAACTGTCAAAGCAGACCAAAGTGGGTGATTGGTACCCTTACCAGAACCACACAGATATCAGGATATATGGTTGCATGCTTGCACCATACAAATTGCTAAGATATGTCCCTATGAGTTTGTTTGCATTAGAATATTATAGGAAAATCATCAATGCAAATGAGATAAACTTTGTAAATGCCAAGAAGAAGGCCAATTTCAAAATAAAAGACCAACTAGGCCACTTCATATGTAACTCTAGGGAGGCTAGGACAGAGGCAGAGTTGATACAACAGAAGATGAAGTTCCATAGAAGTTTTGTTTGGAGATATGACCCTTTGTAATTCATCACCAGGAAGAGGAAAAAGGTCAAGCTGGGACCTTTTATTCACCATCCCATACCTGAGATTGAAGCCTATGCTAACCAATCAGAATGGGTGGAAGGAACCCTAATTGATCAAGACAGCACCAGAATATACATAGAGAACTCTTTAATCGATCTTGAAAAGCAACTTGATGAGGGTTCTTTCCTGCAGGTGCCAGAGTAGTCAAACAGGCCAGAACAGTCAGACAGGCCAGAGAAATCAAGCAAACCAGAGACAACCATGAGTACCCCCTCAGTTGTGCAGACTCCTATAAATGAGGAGAACAGCCTAAAAAGAAGTAGGGAGGAGGCCACCACATCAGGAAGGGCCACTTCACAGACTTATGCAGATATAAGCCAACCAAAAAGATAGAGAGTGAATCCTGTCTCTGAACAAGAATACACAAAGGAAACAATAGAAGTCACCAACACACAAGGAAATAGGAGTAGGCCCATCACTCTATTGGAAGGCACTCCTTCCACATCACAAACTCAAGGATTGGAAAGGCAGCTCAGTCTTTAGGTATCTTCCTTCAGAATGCCTACTCACAAAGACCAAGACATCAAGGAGAGGTACAGGGAAATAAAAGCTAGGAATGAGAAGCTTAAGGTCCAAACTTATGCCCAGTTCCTGAAGATGACCCCTACAAATCAAACAAGGCTAATATCAACCTTTGATATCAAAGAGGGAAAAATGCAGATGACTTTTATTAAGCCTACAACTCAAGAGCCAAAAACTGCCTCAGATTTCAAGAAAGTAGATTTTGATATCCATCCCGTAGACTAGATTGAGCTACACAAGAAAACAGGGAAGATGATATGCTCCACTTTGACTGTAAAGTCCATAGTTTCCCACCAACTACATAATTCTTTAAACAACATATCTTCACAATTCCAAGTGGAAAAGGCCTCCTCATAGGCCAAGGACACAAGAATCAAGTCCTTAGAGGACTTAGTAATTGAATTGGGACACGATTCCAAGGATATAAAAGCCACAGAGCAGCTAATTAAGAAGAAAATTGATGATATCGCTGCACTCAAGAAGCAGCTAAATATACCCCAGTTGCATCATCCACAAACATTAGAGGTCCTGGAAGCCCAACAAGGACATGAAGAGCTCATGGACTTAGTCCTGAAGCTGAATGATCAACTCAAGGAGACAGAGAAGGAGTTGGACACTTTAATTCAATCAAAGGAAAGTGACTTGGCCACAACTTCCAGAATTGTCATCCCCATGGTATCCATAGTAGTTCCTTCTACACTGGCAACATCAGTGGCATACACAACTCCACCTGCAACAACATTTCCAGTAACAGCAGAATCTACTATAGCGGCAGGAGTACCAGGGAACAAAGCAACAAAATTTGTGAAAGCCATGGAAGATATGTCTATCCAGGCTACAAAGATGAAAAGATTGAAGGAAAAGGTGGCAAGTTTGGAAACTAACTACAAACTTGCCCAACTCAAGCAGAAAGAAGAAACACAAAGGGCCTAGAGGATGGGTGACAGGATCAAAATCCTAGAAAAAGATTTGACCCTTGAGAAACTGTTGTAGCATTTTTTGGTTTTGATTAGATAGAATATTTGAAAAATGTTAAGTTAGGATATGGACATAACAATAGTGAATAAAATGTTAGTTAAAAAATGTCTTTGAAAAAATCTTGATGATGATGTCCATATCAAAGAAAATTTTAGGTTAGATGCTCTAAAAAAATCAAGGCAAAAAGAAAATGTTAGGTTAAGAAGAAAAGAAAACATATAAATTCTGAAAGTGAGCAAGTCTAAACGCCACTACTATGTTTCTACAAAATAATTGTTGTGTGCATCTTGTTTTAAATGCCACAACCCATGACAGTCAATCAGTTTAATCTTGACTACTTCATGCTTTAAATTTGATGTTATAGTTAGTGAATAAAGATTTGGCCAAACCATTTAATCTTGGCAGATCAGTAGTTAGGTAGAGAATAATAAGGTTCCCATCAGTGTAATCTAAGCCCTTGGATTGATATAAGGTTAGAACTAGATAGTTTATTGTTTTAAAAGAAGGAAAAGGGTTTGCTAGCTTAAATGCACCCATTAAGTGAAGAGAAAATGATAGGATAAACAAAGCGTAAGTAGAGAAAGGTTGCAGCAGTTTGATTATTGATTGGACAAAATGTACATTTATCAAGTTTTTTGTGTCCATGATCCAATTACACAAAGAAAATGAAGGTCTACAACATCAATTAATCAATCTCCCTCATCCTTATTCATTCATACATTTACTAATTTCCCCTTCATACATTCATATTCATTCATTTCCATAAAAATCCCCTTTTCTAAGGTCAAAACCCTTTTGACCTAGGAAAAGTAAAAATTCCATGTAAAAATCCCTTTTTACACAAAAACCCATAAAAATATCTTTACCCTAAGTATTAATGCTTATATGAAAAGTCAAATGATTCATTAAAAAACATTCATACTTAGCCCATTTCCCCCTTTTCCACTCATATTTCATATTAACACTAACTTTATTTACTAAATCCTTAAATTATCCCTTTCCCATATATTATTAAACTCCTTTAATAACATACCCCGAAACCTTTAGTTTTATTAAAAACTATGCATTTTATACAAATATCGCATCGCAAATGATAGTGGATCGCAACCTTTCATATAAATGCACCTTTCCCCTATTACGATATGTGATATATGATAGACCCAGACCCAAGGCTTATATATATCATATTTCATCACACATTTCGCCTCTGCCCTCCATCACAATCCCACTTATAGCATAACCCTCCATGTATCGCGATCCCCGACTGCGATATCAAAGCCTGGACCCGACGCATATATATATATATATATAGATAGATAGATAGATAGATAGATAGATAGATATAGATATAAGAGATATAGATATAGATGCCACATTGCATCCACCTCTTGTCGCGAGTTCCGACCAAAGCCATTACTCCCCGTTTTCCGACCTTCGATCGCGATAGACCCAGACCCGATATCATTATCTGCTTCAATTCATAAATTTCAAAGTCCACCATATGCGTTTTGTGAATATTTTCTTTGTTAAATCGTTTTATGATTTAAACAAAAAAATTAACTTTAAACCTCCATTTAAACGTTAAATTCAGTTTTTAAGCCATAATTAACCATTTGATCCTTCACGCTGCTCATTCACTCCACCACCGTCCGATCTAATCCATCCAAATCCAACGGCCCTCGGCAAATTTCGGGTGACTCTCTGTACGAGCATTACCCATCCAAAAAATGATATTCCACCGTCCTCCCTTGCTACGTGTCAAGCTCATATCATTTCGGGTGACCCCTTCCTAAAACCGCTCACACCTTATAAGAGGTGCGATGAAACTACCTTCCGCAAAACAACAAAATGGTCATTATTCACTATCGCACCATATTTCAAAACAAGACTGTTTTCCATTTAAAATGCCATTTTTGCTCTGTTTGCCTGTTTTATACAGCAAAGCCCCAATAAGCCTCCACGGTCCATATAAACCATCATTTCTTTCTGATACACCCCGAACTCCTTCTGATAGCCTTTCAAGCTCAGCAAAGCCATTGAAGATCCTCTGACACCATGTTTTTCTTAATAAGTTTTTGGGTTTTGCAGGTAAAGACTGTTGTTCCAAGTTTGTAAACAAAAAGCATGTGTAACAGTTTGAAGATAAATATGAGGTTTTATTGTTGAAAAACACAGTATAAACTGGAATGCGCAGTAAACATAGAAAGGAGCACAGTAAAAGTCCAAGTCGAAGAATATTAAACAAAGTTTAAAGCATTGTCAGGTAAAAATGTTAAAATGAAGCAGTTTTCCAGCGTGAAGGATACCAACAATCAATCAGCTAAATGGGGAAAATATCAAACAACAAAGCCAGCACAACCTGAATAAAGGGGACAACAAGAAGCAATTCAAACAGCTTCCCTTATCTTCTTGCCATGAAGATCTTTCTTTTCCTAAAAAATCTTAATCTGTTTTAGGATCTTTTCCTAAATTTCATTATTGTATAAATAACTCTTTTCTTGAGTTGTAAATGGTTCAGAGTTCAAGATTCATAGTTCATTGATTGTAAAGTCTTGACAATTAATACTACTTTGAACTTGAAAGCCACCTTTGAAGAAAACTTTTGCAGATACTTGATGCACTTAGTCTTTCTGGAACCTTAATACAAAGCAGAGGATTCTGAATCTAGTTTTACACAGTTTTTGTTATCCTGTAAGTTTTTCCAGTTTTCAATCATTATGTTTTTCTTCGTATGCTTATGAATTACAGAGATATCTAGGTAGGAACAATTTGTGTTTCAATTGATTCCTATAAGCTCCTGAAGTGATCATCTATTAAGAGATTGGATTAATGCAACTGTCAGTGTACCTAATCCCCTCTAATCAATAAATGATCAACATCTTGTGTAAGCATTAAGTATACTACTTTGAACCTTTGGAACGTAGTTTAGAAGGTTTTCCAACTTATGATTGTTATGTTTTACAGTCTAGAAACTGTGATAATCATATTTTTTATGACTTCTACTCACCACTATTTTTTTATCTATATCACTGTGTAATGCTTTATAGCAGCCCTTTGTTGAAGTATTAATATAACACAAAGGATTAATTACTTTAATTATGCATCTGTCTTCATTCATTGGTCTTCCAAAAATTTAAACCAAAAACCAAAAACAATTATTTTAGATGCTCTGGCATTGGTAGCTGACCTACTACTATCTTAGAGGTACAACAGAAGCCGCTTGGACAAACCAAGGAAATGCTATGGGCCAATATCATTGACTCTATCAATGATATTTGGCCATCATTCCAAGTTATTTTTGAGCAACCAGAGCTAGTGAAGATAGCTACTGAAGTTATCCAAAAAGTAAAGGAGGAATTGGGAAATAAGCCTAAGGATGCAAATAGACTCATCCATTTCCTCAATAGCAAAAACATGTATGAGCTACATGAGTTGAACATTGAAGACAGAATTGCCACTATTCTAGAAATAAGGAAGGTCCTTTCTAAAAGGAACCTTATGCTTAATTTGGAAGAAAAGTGCCACAATATGCAGGTAGCCATTGATAGGTTCATGGCTAAATTTCCAATTTTGAGGGAGAAGGGTCTGGCCAGTCCTATGGTCATCAATGATAAATTCATGACATGATTGGACTATAGCAACAGACTCAAACAGTTGGCTAAAGAACAAGCCAGCTCTTCATCCATTAAAGCCTTTCCAATAGGCAAAGTATTATATGACACATTTGAGAACTTGTTTTTCCTTGAGCATGAGGTAAAACATTTGTTCCTCACCAAGCCAAATTTTGCTAAATATACCGAGGCTGATGAGATTTACAGGAGAATGGTAAATGTGAAATTACCAAGTGTATAATGGTGGGAGACAATTACAGATTTACTGTGATAAATAAACAGTTGAAAGTTAATGTGCAGTAAAATGAAGGCAGTAGAGTAAAACAGGTAAAAACAGCACAACAAGGTCAAAGAGTAGCAGGGTCAAAGAGTAGTAAATGAAAGATCAAAGTAAATAAGACTCCAACGTAAAAATACCACAACTATTAGCCAGCATAAAAGGCTACACCTCAACCACAAAGGCCAACACAACCATAATTAAAGGGACAGCAAGAAACAGTTCATTAGCTGTCTCTATCTTCTTGTTAGAAGATATTTGTATTTCCTAGAATAAATCTCAAGTTGTTTTGAGATATTTTGTAATACGTTTTTGTATAAATACTTCACAATTCGAAGTATGTAGTGTGGATTCCAAAACATTTCTATAGACTATCTCTCGAATCAAAAATTCTATTGTATCAATGACTAGATTGGATTACTGGATCAAGGAATAAAGCATCAAATATTTTACAGGATTCTTAGGTAAAGAAAAATACAAATAAGTATTCTCTCATGTTCAATGTTGTTTCCTTTCAATTTTTTCATAATCTTTATGTATCTATAAAATCTAAATGTTATAACATGGAATGATATTTTAGAAATTGCTTAAATGCACTTTGTCTTGATTGTTATGCATATTTAATGTTTTCTTCACAAATATAAGTTAAGGAATTATTGATTGCTCCTTAGTCTAGATTATTCCTTATGATTTATAGCAAAGGATTCTTAATTGCCCATTGTTCACGATTATCCCCTGTTCTTCATTTTAACCCCGGTCTGAGGATTCTTAAGTGCTCTCTCACCCTAGTTAGGATCATTTCACCCATTCGACCTATAGATTTGCTCTTAACTTTGCTAGCCTACCCTGTGAACATTCCCTTTAATGAATTTATCAAGTCCTGCTATCGATTTGTTGACTCCATAGCCCAATGGCTTGAAGACCTAGCTCTATCCATCTGCTCTAAGAATTCCACCACCCAACCTTTAAATCAAAACCAAAACCCCAAAGAACACTAAGAACTAGCCTAAAATCCCATAAGAAACAAAGCTAAATTATATAGAAAGAGCCCTCTCTGAGTCATAGGTTGGCTAGAGCCTATACTTAAAATATTGGTTTGTGGTTACCTCGACTTCTTCCTTCTTCTGATAACTTCTAAGGAAAATTTTGAGTGATAACATAGCCTAAGGAAGTTTTCACTAGACTATTTGTTTGTGGCTAGACCTGCTCTCTCAGGCTAGAGGAATTGTCTTTGTCCATGTCAAGAATTTACCTACACCACAAGTTGGCGACCACACTGGGGAGCCAATCCTCTCGTTTGATTGATTTTCCTTTCATGGTTTCGTGTGAACTTTTGTAGTGTCACCTTTTCCCTTTGGTTCTCTCTACTTTGCCAGTTTACTGCTCTAAGTCTGAAATTTACAATGCAGGTCTACTTTTGGCCTTTGAATTTTTTTTTCTTGAAATCCTCAGTTAGCGCATTTAATGTTTTGACAGTCGCACCGATCAATGTGAGTTTCTCTAAAATAGTTGTGTCATACCCCCTTGTGGTGCTTGTTTTCAGTTAGGCAGTCATGCCGATTCCTGTAGGTGAAGATCACGGTTTCCCCTGGATCATAACCAGTGTGTCTTGCCCTCTTAATTTATGCCTCTTAGCTTGTTTTGCATGTTTTCTCCCTGTCTGGAAAGCTTCATTTGGTTTGTGTGCTTGTTTGGTTTGCCTTTTTCTACTTGATTTTTTGAGTCTTTGGATGGTTTGTGACCCTAGGGCATCTAGGTCATCATCCATTCAGCTGTTTTTGTGCTCAGCAAGTCAATTTGTTGGTTAGTTGCTCCTTGCATTTCGTTTTTTAGTCCTTTTATTGCTTTGATTTCAATTTAATAAGTTTCATAAGTTTCGTTTGTTGATTAAGCGTCTCTTTTCGGGCATAGATTACATTACTTGTCTTGTTCTTGATTGAATCGTTGCATTATTGCTTTTGAAGGAATTTTCTTTTGTACTTTTCATTTGATTTAGGTTGATTGTTTTGAAAAAATTTCATTGAAGTGTTTGTGAAAGATCCATTTTTTCATTCCACTGAAAAATTCATAATTCTAGTTTGCTGAATCAAAATATGTCACATTAGCTAGCATCATTGAAGAATAGAATTTCATCATCATTTGCATTCGGAAAGAAATGAATTCTCTCTGATGTTGAAAGGACTACTTGAAGTGCATTTGATAGGAAAGATAGGAATTGGAAAGAATTTTTCATTATTTTGTTTTCAAAAAGCGAAGTAGTTAAAAGGTCATCTTTCTTTCAGTTGCTTGGTTGTTGCATTGATTATGTTCTCTACTCTCATTAGTGTAAAAATTCATCGAATTGAAAGGGTTTTGTCTCATTTAGTTGCATATAGGAGTTTTTTCAAGGCACATCGATAGGGCCTAAAAACTGAGACATAATTTCAAGATAAACTTTAAAATGTATTCAATTAACCTAAGGAACATTTGAAACTTAACGATCACATTTAGAAGGTCTAGGCTAGAGACGTGTTCAGATGTCTTTAAACCTAGCAGTTGTCATTTGCTTCGGCACTAGATAATGCTAGTACAGATTTATGCACCTCGTACAGTCGCATATATAAAGGGAGACCCCACTAGGTTGCAATTCTTTATCCGTTGGAAGTCGAGTCTTCCGCCTTGTAAACGTGATACACCGAACACAACATTCGGGGATATTTCTTGCCCGTACTTCTCAGTTCACCAGGAGGTATTCTGCATTTCACAATTACCTGGTAATCCTTTTTGGCCTAGATTATCCTGAGGAGTCATTTTGATCTTTTTGACTCCCTAAATATAAAATATCATTGAGCACTTGCCCTTTCGAGCTCATTTCAAACCAAAAGTGATAGAGTCATCTTTGCTTTTTTCTCGACTCTTAAAACATGAAAAAGCACCAATTTGTTTCAGCATCTTAAAAAATTGTTGCCCGTGATCACATAACATCCCTGTTAGTCTTTTTCTTGACCACATCATGAGTATACCTTTAAATACACTTTAAAAGCCTTGAAATTTATCTCTCTCTTCTTGTTGTTTGAGCCAAAGTCATCGTGGTTGAACCATCAGGTGCACCCAATTCCTCTTCCTCTCTTCTGTCTGAAATATCACCTGAGGAGCCTCCCCCTGAACTTCCGTATTCACTTAAGGATCAAGGTGTTGAACTTGGAATTGTTCTGAGTATTCAACCTTTGTCATCTCGTCCTAATCCTCCCTCAAATATTGGGTCACCTTACAAATCTGGCCCGAAATCTCTGGATAATCCTATCCAAACTCTCGAGAGTCCACCAACTTCTGAAGGTCAGCTAGGACTAGTTGTTTATCCTCTAAATCCATTATTCAATCTTGTTTTGATATCACCGCAATGTCCGTACAGTCCGTACGATAGACCTGGTATTCCTTCCGAATTATCCCCTTGAACATCGTTGGTTTTCAGTCGCCGTTTGTTTCCACCCATGGAATTAGAAGGTGAGATCCCAGTATCCTCTCTGGGTCACTCGGAGGTGTCTGCTACACACATCCTCACATTTTTTATGAGTAGGGATATTCATTCCCTCCTGAAGGTTTCCCTTACATAGGAAGCATTCCGACCAGTGTTTACCCTGAGTTACCATGTGATTACGTGTCTTTAGCTCAATTGGTTTCAAGTACTCCTAGTGCCTTATTTTTATATCAAAACCCTATCTAGTCGTCTGGCGCTATGCCTACCTCAGGTTCATTCATTCAGAACCTAACTTCTCAGCCGATTATGCATTATGCAGTTACTTCAATTCTGATGCAACCCACCATTCTGAATCCTTTTTCTTCATCAATCAAAGTTACCCGTCTGGTTCAATCGATGGTTTCGAGTCATGTCAGTTCTTCGACCCCTCTAGTAAGTGGAAAGGTTGTGCCATTGCCTAGGGGGGAAAACCCAAATGTTTCTATGATGTCTGACACAACCAATGTGACTGGCTCACAAACTCACATGGTTGGGATGAACCAGCCCTCTTCTGGTGCAATTCCAAACCCTGTTGGTACTGCTATATCGAGCAATGTCCAGTACCAACAGCCGAACCATGTTAGTCCATCTGGGGTGAGTAACGTCCAGTACCAATAGCCCTATGTGGCTCAGGTTCAATACCAACCTCCTTATGTTCCATATGGTTCACAAGAAATGGTGAATTTGCCTTACGTCCCTCAACCTGGACCTTATGTTCAGCCTGGTCCGTCCGCCGCGCTTGATGAATATGGCCAAATCCAATTCGGGAACTTTCAAGGTGTCACTCTGGGAACTGTCCAAGTACCCTTGTAGTAGCAAGGACAACCTTCGCAGCAGTAAGGGCAGACAGTGCAATAGTAAGGACAATTGCAACAACTACAGGAGCAACCCTTGCAATAGTCACAACAAACCTTGTAGTCGCAGATGTATTATGTTCAGTAATCCTCCCAGCCTATGTCCTCGCAAGGTCAACCTCTGCATCCACAAGGACAACCTTTACAACTAAAATGTTAGCCCTTGCACTAATAAGGTCAACCCAAGCAGCAGCAACCCTTATACTCATATCAACAAGGTCAACCTTTGCAAGGGAAAGGTCAAGGTCAAGTCCTGCAGCAGCATGCCCAAAATCCCTATGTGCAAGGGCAGCAAGTCCAAAATCCTTATGTCCAAGGGCAGCAAGTGTAGAATCCTTATGTCCAAGGGCAGCAGGCTGAAAACCCTTTTGTTAAGGGGAAACAGGTTCAAAACCCTTACGCCCAGGGACAGCAGGTGCAAAATCCATATGTCCAAGGTCAACAGGCTCAACAGCCTTTTAACCCATATGTTGCTTATCAACATCTTATGGCTGGAAAGTTTCAAGGCTATCAAGGTCAGAATCCTCCCTACGAGTAGGGTAACCTACAGTGGGGGAAAAATCAAATGCTATATGGACAAAATCCTTACAAGCAGGGATGGGTTCTGTAGGTTGGGCCCACTTATAGACCTCAAATGCCTTTCAATACCCAATTTTCCTTCTTGACATTGGAATTTCTAGATGTGTCTAGACTCACGAATGATCCAATTCTTCATTCGCCATACTGGCCTCCAGTTCCATCCAAGATTTCGAGTGATTGTTCGAAGTTTGAAGGCAAAGTGAAAGAGGATCCACAAGCCCACATGATGACATATCACCTCTGGTGCTCCTCGAATTCGTACGTTGATGATTCCATTCATCTCTAGCTTTTCCAACAAACTCTCATACGTGCTACAGCCAAGTGGTACATCGAACTCCCTCTAAGCACCTATCATGACTTTAACACTCTTGCCATGTCCTTTCTCACGCATTTCAGTTGTCGGTTCGCTATCAAACTGGCACCCATCTGCTAATGTCACTCAAGCAAGACACTACGACCCACATCTCCAATCACATCCATGAATGGAGACGTCGGCGTTGCCTGATCATGTTTGAGATTGCTGCTCAGTTGTTGACCGAATGGTTCACCAAATCATTCATTAGCAAAATTGTTGAGGACATTGCTATGGGTGGATGTGTCACTGAGGAACAAGCCATCGCACGTGCCCAATATCTAGACCTCGTCTATTCACAATCTAGCATGTTATATGATATGTTACCCGATGTTCCCAGACCATCATATGATCTGGCGACATCCAAGTCTCAGGCTACACCTCCTGTTGATGGAGTAATTGGTTCAGTGCCTCAGACCCCCACAAAATATTCTTCCAAGCAGAAGTCGGTCTCCAACACTGATGATTCTTCTTGCAATTCACCTAATCCTGGAAAAACCTTAGAGGTTCACGCTATCCAGTCCACCGTAGCGAACAAATCCTCTAAAGGTAAGAAGAAAGGCAAAGGCAAGGGTAAAGTCGATGCCCCGAAACAGGGCCCTCCTAAGTCGTCTGTTGGTGATGCTTCTCAATGGAAGCCTAAGTATCCATTCCTCATTTGTGAGGAAGATCACTATACTAAATATTGTCCTAGATGATTCGAAGGTAGTCATTTTCTCAAAGGGACCCCAGCTATCCTGAAAGAGCCCTTTCTGTCCCCGCATACCAAAATGGTAGACCAACCCCAGTCGTCCACTCCCTCAGGTTCCCAAGTGTTCATGACGAATACACCTATCAATGTGGCTACCATATCAAAATATTATCAAACACCTACCCCAGCAACAGGGAAAGAGAAATAAGGTACCCCTTCCCCTTCTATCCCGTCAAGTTCTGGCCCTCTCCATATAGAGCGATCTAATCCTGATTTCGCCATTCAACCACCTTCTTGAGGTTTGCTACGAAATTCCTCGTACAATCCAAACATTTGAGCCACTCAGCATTATAACATCGTTGAAGATTTGGCTCAAGTGCCATCAGCGATGTCTGCTCTTGAGGTACTTCAAAGTTGTCCTTTTCAACGGAAATCATTACTGTCGGCTATTGGAGGTATTGATCCAACTGACTCTAATCTCATTTGTTTTGATCTAGAAAGCCATGTTCCATGTTTACCTCATTAGATTGCCTTTCTCATTCAGGTGATCATGAATGAGAAAAACATTCATATGACCATCATCGATGAAGGTGCTTCTACCCGCATCATGTCTGTCACTTGTTGGAAGGAAATTGGTTCTCCTACTCTGAACCAATCCCTAACACTTTGGAATATTTTGACAGATGTGATTCACGACCATTCGGTGTGCTCCCTAACCTTGCCATTACTTTGGAGGGAAAGATTGTTCACATCGAAGTAGAGATTGTTGATGCTAATTTGAACTATAATCTTCTACTTGGATGGAGTTCGAACCATGCCATGCATGTTGTAGCCTCCTCCGTTTTCCGCGTGATTCATTTTCCCCATGAAGGAAAGATTGTCACAATCTGCCAACTATCCTTATTTGCCTCTTCCTCCTCAGATGGTTATGTTCCATATGTCAAGCACACCAGTGCCCCTTATGAGAGTGTGGGGGCAGGAATTTTTAAATATACTGCCTTGATGGGAATTTTTCCGATCCTGCCTCTACATGTTGCCTCTGTCAACATGATCTCGGTCAATTATGACCCTTGGGTCATTCCCTCACCGGATCTTGTTGATACATGGGGCAAGGTTATGCCGCTCAGCCCTACCGAAATTAATTATGTGGAGATTGTTCAGCTTCACCTTTAGTATCCTCTAATCATTCTATTTCGAGTGCATCTCTTGACATGTATTCTCAATCCCCGTGGCTTGGTTCTTCGAAATCTCTCAATCCCTTAACCAAGACTTTTCTTTCCGACGAGAGTATTATGGAAGTTATGTCTCTGGAGAAAGTACCTTGGAATGACACTCATCATTGTTCCTCGTTCTTACTAGGCCCGACAATCATGTCTACTTGTCTTGAGAAGTTCTCTTCTCAGTTCCCAACCCAACCACTTCAAACACCGATCATGACTCATGAAGTTTGGTCGAAAGGGAACATGGGTAACATTACCCAAATGATGCCAATTGATATTTTTGTCAAGCCTGGTGTCATTGAAAATGTCCATATCGGGGTAACTTGTTCTCCTGATGAAATCAAGCTCCATACTCGTCTATTCCAAGAATTCTGAGATGTTTTTGCATGGTCATATGAAGAAATGCCCGGCATTGACCCAAGTATAGTCATGCACGAAATTCTAAATTTCCCTCATGCGAAGCCCATTCGCCAATGGCTTCATCTAGTGCACCCTAGAAAAGTGGCCGCCATCAAGGGTGAAGTTGAAAAACTTCTTAAAGCTGGATTTATTTATCCAATCCCTCTTACAGATTGGGTGTCTAATATCGTACGATGACAAAGAAACAAGGCACTATTCATGTTTGCGTCGATTACCATGATCTCAATCAGGCCTGTCCAAAGGATAATTACCCCACTCCTTTAATAGATCAGATCATTCATGAATGTGCTAGGAGTGAAATATTTTTCTTTATGGATGGTTTTTCTAGTTACAACCAGATAAACATTGCATCGGATGATCAAGATAAGACATCCTTTATCTGTCCGTGGGGGACTTTTGCGTATAAAAGGTGCCCTTTTGGCCTTCAGAATGATGGGGCTACATTTCAAAGAGCGATGTCTTCTGAATTCCATGACATTAGAAACATTGTTCAACGTTATCTGGATGATCTTCCGGCTCATTCACGTAAGCGCCATGACGACCTTGTTCATCTCCAACAAATCTTTCTTCATTATAGACACTACAACATCCGGCTGAATCCGCATAAGTGTGTCTTCTGCGTCGAATCCGGACGTCTCCTCAGATTTATTGTTTTGAAAGAAGGAATTTGCCTTGATCCTCTTAAAGTCAAGGCTATTGTTACTTTACCCCCTCCTTCTTCATTGCATCAACTGTAGAGTCTACAAGGAAAAGAAAATTTCCTCCGTCGTTTTGTACCGAACTATGCTGAGCTAGCTTCAGGGTTCACCTAGTTGCTTAAGCAAGGAACGCCATTCATTTGGGATGAGGTTGCCCAAAATTCATTCGATGACTTAAAATTTGTCATCATTAATGCTCCTTTGTTGCAACCTCTGAATTATCATCTCAATTACTTCCTTTATCTAGTTGCAGCCTCTAGTGCCATCGCTATGGTGCTGGTACAAGACAATGACGAAGGTAATGAACGTGTTATTTAATAACTCATCCACAATCTCCTCGATACTGAGACATGTTATGCTCACGTCCAGAAGTTGGCTTTGGCTATCGTTTAGGTTGTTAAGTGCTTTCGGCATTACATTCTCCTCCACACTACAACTGTGATTTCCAAGTGCAGCCCCATGACTTACATCCTGACTTGTCAGTTGCTAGGGGACAAGTATTCTAAGTGGATTGTCATCCTCCAAGAATTCAATTTGGTGTTCACTACTGCCAAGTCTAAGAAATCATTTGTATTTGCTGATTTTATTTTGTCTCTTCCCTCTACTTCTCTTCCTGCTGGTGCTGATGAGTAGCTCCTAAACGCGACTCTTTTTCTGATTAGTGCTCTCAACCCTTGGTATGATGATATCATCGTGTATCTCCAGACATCCACCTTCCAGTCTCTGTTGACCAAGGATGATCACCGATGCATTTGGCATCAATCCAAACCTTACCGTATCATTGGAGATACTTTATATTGCGTCGTTGTTGATTCAATTCTTCATCGATGCCTAACTCTCAAGGAGGTTGAGAGAGTCTTGAATGAATTCCATTCTGGCGCATGTGGCATCATCTGTCTGGATATGGTACTTCTCAAAATATACTCCGAGCTAGTTATTTCTGGCCCTCCATCTTTAAGGATTGCATCCTTGTTGTTTGTAAATGCCATGAGTGCCAAATTTATCAGCGAAAAATGCACACCCCACCCAGTCACCTTCACCCTGTTATTACCGTTGGTCCCTTTGCCAAATGGGGCATTGACTATATGACATGTAACCCTCGTTCGGTCGGGGGGCATTGTTATATTATCGTTGTTGTGGATTATTTCACCAAATGGGCCGAAGCGATGCCTACATATTCTACTGACAGTGAAACAACGGCTCAATTTCTATTCAATCATGTTATTTCCTGGTTTGGAGTGCCTCGGGCCATTGTCACCAACCATGGCTCCAATTTTCGAGATTACATGATGGCTGAGCTGACTTCTACGTTGGTCTTGAGCCACGATGGCTCAACCTTGTATTATCCTCAAGCCAACAACCAATTTGAAGCTGTGAATAAAGTCTTGGTCATGATGCTTCAACGCACCATTGGGATGCACAAATCAAATTGGCATCTCATGCTCTTTTCAGCTCTGTGGGCTTACCGAACCTCAACCAAAGACACAACTGGATTCACACATTTCCATCTAGTCTATGGCCTGGAAGCAACTTTACCAAATGAGTGTGAAATTCCCTCAGTCAAGCTGGCTATCGAACTACTGCTTGAGACCTCACCTCAAGAACAGTGCCTCTTGTATTTAGATCAGTTGGATGAGTCTCACCGTCTTTCTGCTTTAGTCATTGAGGCACAGAAAAAGTGGGTTAAGTCCCATTTTGATCAGTTGGTCTCTACTCGTGCTTTTTCTGAGGGTGATTTGGTTTTACTGTATGATCAAGTTAATGATAAGCAGGGGTAGGTAAATTTGAACCTATGTGGCATGGTCCCTACATTTTTAAACATGTTTTATAGAAAGGGGCCTATGAACTGATTGATTATGAGAGCAATCCCTTAGACAAGCCCCGTAATGGGCTTTATCTCTAAAATTACTATGCTTGAGTCATCTTGCATGGCTACTTTTGTACAACAGTGTGTTATTCATTTTTTGTGCAGTGTGGTTTGGTGTGTTGTTTTTCAAGCAAATTTCCTACTTATTATGTTTTCACTTGCTTTGCAGATGTGTTTGACTCCTCACATCAGTTTCTCTAATGGTGCTTGCGGTAGTACCCGGAATCTATCATCCACAGCATGGGCCATTTATGACCCATATGGTGAGTTGATTGATATTCAAGGTATTTGTTTAGGTCAAACAACTAATAACATTATTGAGTATAGCACAGTTATTGAACTGTTGTCAGAAGCCATTGCTCTTGACATTCAGGAATTGGTTGTCAACCTTGATTCATAACTTGTTGTTCTTCAACTCCACAGGAAATATTCTATAAGAAACCCTTAGATATTGAGAATGTATTTGCATATTTGTCTCTTAGAAAGAAATTTTGATTACATCACATATCATCATATTCCTAGACTTATGAATACATTAACAGATGCATTAGCTAATTATGTTCAAGTACATCCATGGCTCGCAGGCCTCAAAACTGTAAAATGTTAAATATATGGACTACTCGGTATGGTGCTCATGATAGCACGTTACTACTCATCCTACACAAGTCAGTAGTCGATGGATCCAATCTGATACCCCCATTGTGTGTCGTTGATACTAGCATGGGATGTCACCCACCAGGGCATACTCTAGGATACATCTGGTCAATCCCTCAAGGTTCTGAGCGCTCTCCTCCTCATTATCGACTCCTTCCTGATAAGGAGAGATATCAAACTGTTGAGCAACGCACCTAGTGATTGGGGACATCCCGGCAGGTCGCTCTGGTCCCACATCTGCATTTACAAATCGAAATGTCATGAATGCATATATTCCAAAAACAATAAAAAATTAAAAATTAAAAATTGTTTTGTTTACCTCCATCATCATAATCTTCTCCCTTTAGGAGTGGCATATCTGGATCGCCACGGAAGTCGGTACTGCTATAGGGCCAATACTCTACTACAATCACTTGTCGCCTTAGCCATGAAAATAAGGTGGGCTTGTATGACATATGCTAGCCCTCGGTGATTCTAGGCACCAATTCACTCCAATGGACCATCCGTGGGTCTTGTGGCAATGGAAAGTTCACCTCTGCGAGCTGATAGTGAAATAGAGGGATCTGCTCCAAAAATAAGGTCTTTAGAACGGAACCATATCCAAACTGCTTCAGGTTTCCTGCTTTGGCTTTGGATATCTTTCGCTTCATGTTTACCTTCATGGCTTCTGCCCAGTTGAAGATATTTGGTGCTGTATAGTCTATAGCATATTGGAACTTGGATTTATTGGACTCATGCAATGCCTAACATCCACTCTGTTTATGGTCAAAAGTAGTACTTTCATCACAAGGTCTCGAACGATCATGATCTCTATCTTGTCGCTCATTGATTTCAGTGCTTCTGGGAAGTGTTCTGCGAGCAACATGTTCACACTCGCTCTGATAGGCCTGACCCCATATAGATTGATTGGTTCCCCTCTTTGGGACAGTCCAGTGATGAAATAGATGTCATAAATTTCCAATTCCAGTTCTTGGTCCCAAATCACAAAAGCTTCTCGATTGACATCCCAAATATTGATCAAATATTGCAGCAACTCGGGTTGAGCAGGAAGACCTGGTGTGAGGAAGAATTTGAGGAGCCCACAGTTCCTCAGGGCACTCAAATAGTTTGGTTCTACCAATGCTTGTGAATCAATTGCCTCATGCTCACGTTCTTTCCAATCAACCATTTTTTGTTCTGTTTTCCATGCAAAAACCATACAATTAAGTCAACATTCATCCTTGGATAAAGATATTTGGATTCCAAGTAGAGAAATTATGCAAAAAATCAAATTTTTCATGTTCACAGTGTCAGTGCGACTGTTTTAAAAACAGTAGTGTCGATGGTGCACTTGATCGAGTTAATAACCCTAGATCACAATGATCCCATGCCCAGAAATCGCACCGGCTGAGGTCGAATTTTTTTTGCTAAAATCTCCTCTAGAAATCCAAAAAACGGTTAAAAACAGGAAAAATAAGCATAACAATGAAGCTAAGGGTCTCAGCTCTTACCTGCAACTTATGGATCGTCAAATGGCCTCCTAGATCTGCTGCAATATGTTCCTGAAAATCTAGGGCACAAATGGGTGAAAATTTCTCCACACAAGGTAGAAAGGTAAAATGGTAAAAATTATTTACTTTCTCTCCCTTTTATTCATTTTTAATGATATTTAGGGTTTTTAAAATCATTTTTCATCTATTTTTACCTCAGAAATTGGATAATACATTTACCTTTCGTGTAGCAACAGGTGACAGATTACTGATGATGGTACTAGAGTCGTGTTTAAGCTCTTTTCGTGACTCGTAAAACTCAAATGAAAAGATCACCGAGTATTTTTCTCTTTTTGACTCGTTAAAGAGAATAAAATGAGGGGTCTGCTTTCAAGCTATTTTCCGACTCTTTAAACACAAAAAGATTGTCGAGCTCTCGTTGTTTTGAACTCGTTAAAGGTTGTGAAACATTGTTTAACCAGTATACGTTTACTCCTTTTTCAGGTTGGGATAAACTATTTACGAAAGAGGTACTCCTTGACTGAAATGGTCAAGCGGTTCTCTCAAGTTTTCTACCTTTTCGAGCTTGAGAGACACAAATGTATGAAAAGGGACCATGTGGAGTTTTCTTTTGCATGTCTTTTTCAAACTCTCTAAACGAAAAAGATACCGAGTTACACATTTGTCGGACTCGTTAAAACATTAAAAGACATCAGATTCGTCACCATGATGAACATGAGCTTCTCCTTCCTAGGGCTCATTAATCTTACTAGGTCAGATTCATCTGAAGGATGGACTTATAGTGAAAGAACATGCTATCCCCTTCAAGTTTGTGATTAAAAATAATTGGGGTACCTGCCAGAAGTGGTGGAGAAAAATGGAAAATTCTATCAGTTGTGTCGACAGCTCACTCTTAGAAATGACACTTTTTGCTTCGTGTTGGGTTGGGATATCCTCACTTCATTGTTGACTTTCTTGGGTTGAGCCGCTCATTATTGCCTTCCATTTGATCTCTTCCACATCATCATGAGCTCCGATCCTATGGGTCTAGGGATACCAAACTCCGGAGTTGTGTCACCGATATGTTCAAGAGTTGTCCTTCTGCAATTACACTCATTCCTGATTCTTTGTATCATCCATAATCATTGAATCTCTTTGTCTCATGTCGATGATGTGTGTTGGGAACAGGATCCCCCAAGGATAGTTTTGGGGCTAAAAGCCAATGTTTTGGGTCTAATTTTGTAATAAAGTTGTGAAGACTCTACATTTTGTGGTCGCGGAGCGTGAAGGTGTCATGAGTCATAAAGGGTTGTCCGCCCTTATTTTGTAAAGTAAATTCAGCTGTAAAGATCTACCCATGGTCTGCGAACCGTGGGATTGTATAAAAATAGCTAAGTAAGTAAGCTCTAAGGATTCATCAATAAGTTTTAAGAAGTATGAAGTCTTGATCGATAAGGAGAAAAGTCTAAATTTCGAGTCGTAGCGTAGGTAGAGGCTCTGCAGCTGAGTGCGCAGAGGCCTAGGGTAGAAGTCCGCAACTGAGTGTGCGGACCCCTATAGCTGTGTGCGCAGGGCGGATAGATTCTATAATCATCTAAAGATATCAATAAAGAGAATCATTCTACAAATTATGTGTCTTTGTTTCCTTTTAATGCATCTTGTCATATGGTGTATGAATTTCATTTATAATGCTTATGTGATGCACGAATGTATGTAATTACATTGGTTAATTGAATTCAAGTAAGAACATATGTTTACGTAGTGCTAACTTTGATTGTGTAATAAGATAAGTAAGCAACTTAAGCTAGTTTGGGAATCTGAACGATATGCTTCCCTAGCAACGTGAAAGTACCTTAACCGCAGGTTAGGGCTACTCGAAGGTCAATCGTACCCCTTCGAGGAGGTACTGAAAGATGAAATAAAGGGCTAGATAGACAAAGCCCTAGAACTTAATGACCTATGCGAAAGTAGGAACAGAAGGAATAAACCGACATCACACCATATCAGGGTGCAGAAACTTGGTTCCAGCATCCCCCCATACTCTTTCGGGTGAGACTTCGATCCATGCTCCGCGGGCTAATGCCGAAAGGGCCAGTAGTGTAGGGATTTGTTTGGCTAACTAGCATTGCACCTAGGTCAGGCCCCATGCAACCAACAAATGGTTATGTTTTCGGGACCAGAGTCTGCTTAAGAGATGTGTGATGTCGTATCATTGGAATCCAACTAAGAAATAGATTAGACACTGGTAGGATAGGAAGATCCACGAATTCGTGGCACAGGAGAATAAAAGCCCGCGACTGACAAAGGAACAGTGGCTGGACAAGTACCTATATACATAAATACACGAGATCTTTTTCTGTTCCTTTTTGGTTGAGCTATATGAGTGGATCGTGAAGCTAGCAGATATTCAAGGAAGGTGGAGACTTTACGGCCCTATTGTTTGGACCTTGGAGTTAGTATAGAGACTGGAAGCCTTTGAGGACAAGATCATCCGCATTGTCGATCATTGGCTCGATCGCATCATAGGAGGATTTGTGACTGAATTCATGATCGATACCTCAGTCAGCTACAACGAAGCGGAGCGGCGCCTTTTCAAAGGACCATGGGGTAAGTACTTGAAGTCTTTGAATACCTAGATTAAGATGTTAGTGTGCAAAAAATGGGTTATGCAGCTACCTTGATGTTCAGAGCTACGCGAAGCGGAAAAACTTACAGGAATGAAGGAAGAAAGGGTCCTAAATATAATCCATTGATTTCACCTCCATTGGGTGACGAAGAGGGAGTAGCACAAGCTTCTTCGCGAAGTGCTATTCACTTAATAAGACAAGGATTCCTGTGACTGCCACCTCCACCCACACCATCTCCAACTTCACCACCATCACCTGCGACTTCACCCATACCACCACCACCTCCACCGTAGTTTAGCATGGCAAATTTAGTGAAGCTGCCTTTGTTTAAAGGCTTGGGAAATGAGGACCCGAACCAGTTCTGGTTCATCGTAAAAGTTGTATGGGAAGCTCAGGGCGTTACAAATGATCACATGAAGAAGACAACACTAATTAGTGTGTTGCAGGATTGTACGCTAACCTGGTACATTAAATATTCTAATGATAACCCAAACACTGGAGTGGCAGACATCTAGACCGCGTGAATAAATAATTTAGTAGGCCAAAGTCCGAGGAAGAGTCGATAGTGGGGTTCAAAGAAATCGCAATGAAACCAAGTGAGATGCATTGGGAATTAGATCAGAGGTTGAAATGTAAAATCTACGAAGCTAATATGAACTTAACAGATGGACAGCACCGCAAATGGTTCGTGGCTTCGCTCCTGCCACACCTAAGGGTTGCGCTGTCACAACAGAAGATAACGACTCAGGTAGAGGCCTTAGAGATTGAAATGAGATTGCATGAAATACCAATGCAAGATCCAAATCTAGGGGTTCAACATATCCATGCACAGTTGCAAAATCTTTGCCTTGAAATGCAAAGCTTGAAGCAGGACAAAACAGTTCGACTAGAGGTGCACGAAGAGGTATGGTGCCTGAAATGCAAGGATCAGGGACATGAAAAATACCATTGCCTGGTCTTTGCAAACTACATTGCAGGGGGGGACTGATGCCTTTGAGGCTAGAAGCTCAAGCAGAACAAGTGTGGGGCCTGCGTTGTGGTGCGCTATATGTCAGGTAGTAGGAAAACATATGACGAATAACTGTCATTTGCTGCATAAATTTGTACAAACACCACAATAATTGTTCTACAACTTCTCTAGGTCGATAGGGAATGATGAGCGCAGCTGCAGAAGTTATGAGTTAATGATGGATAGAACACCTGCCTATAGGGTTCAGGCAAAAACACGACCCCCTGACCAAAGCGCGAGGATGGCACGAACAGGCTTTCGGGGGTGTAGATGAGGCTGAGACAGAGGAGGACCTAACAGAGGTTGGGGATAGCTAATTTGCTACAATTGTGGAGGACCGGGACACTATGCCTGCGATTGCAGTAACCCAACGCATCCATCATGCAAATATTACACTTTGTTTGATCATGAAATGAAGGGCTTGCCTACGCTGATAGCGAGGATACATGACAAAGGGGCGCTACCCCCTCAACTGACTTAGAACCTGCAGATGATGAAGTCTGAGCCTTGTGAAGAGGATCCAATTTTGAATATAATGCTCTGAAGTGGAATTCCAATAGGGGATGATAAGGGGAAGTAGCCCGAAGATAGCACATGGGTTCGCAATGCTCCAGCTAAGGAGGTTTAATTTTGTTTGGAACGCGCATGCAAAACGTTCATGGAAGAAAAGAAGAGCTTCGCCAAGGCCTCCACCTCAGGGAGCAAGGATAAGTCGGATCAGGAGATGGACCCTTCTATGCTTATGACCTTTCTAGAGACCTACATGAAGTTGATATGCGATAGCAAGGTTGTGAAGGGATTACAGGATCTTATAAATAGATGCGTCGGAAACACTCCGGGTGAACCTTGTGTGGTACGAAAGATTGGTAAGCATAAAACAAGGACAGAACGAGAGATAAGGCTAACCGCGCAAATAGGAGAGTATGAAATGGATCAGGTTATTTTGGACCTGGGGTCAGACAGGAACATCCTACCGAACCAGACTTCGGAACAGATGGGAATACCCCCACTGTAGTGGTCTCTGATTTAGCTAAGGATGGCGAATCAGCAGAAGATCATCCCCATGGGGCGGCTGCAAGGGGTGGTTGTAGATATTGAAAGCGCAAGCATGTTGGCTGACTTTGAAGTAATAGAAATTGTGGATGACAACAACCCCTACCCTATGCTCCTTCGTATTGATTGGGCTACTGATATGAATGGGGTAATCAACCTAAAGAAGCGAAATATGATATTTGAAAATAAATCGCTCCACGTAATAGTACCCCTAGATCCTGTTGAAGGATCGCGCTATACTGAACCAGTCTACGATTATGAGAGCGATGACTTTCTGGACTATATCTATAATATAACAGCGCGAGACCAGGATTGGGTGAATCCAACAATGGATGGATGAGTTACATGGGATCACGAGATTTCCTGCACCTTAGACTCTGATGAAGAACTAGAGCACTGGTAGAATCGGTTACATGAATTAACCATGCTAAGTTGTAACATGATGACCCGGTCGTGTGTCATCAGAGGTAAGAAATTTGCCCACTTATGATGGTTTGAATGATGTAGATATCTTTTTGGATGCATTTGAGAGGGAGGTACCAGAAAATCAGTGCTTCTAGGCTTTGGACTGGGCACTGTGCGCTATGCCTGCAAGGTGGTGGGGTACACACAAGGGTATCTTTGATGATTGGCACAAATGTAGGAAGATGATGAGAGCACGCTTTGGGAAGCCAATGGTATGAATAAAAAACAAATATGATGGGTAGGATGAACTGCGCGCGCACTTGGCAAAATGGGCTCAAGCTTATGGAGAAAAGCCCCAACCTGAATGGGTGCACTTGTTTTGTCACACCCTGGATGTCATCCCGATGAACTGGTACTTAGAAACAGAGCTCCACCATGGTATAGGTGAATGGGATATTCTGCGTGAGGGATTCATAATGACATTCAACTTTGAAGATGGGTTTGACTGTATTGATGAGGCACTACAAGAAGTGAAAGTAGCAATATTTAGGATACCACAGGATCCTTTAGACCTGATTCAACCCGATTGGACTACTCAGCTGAGTCACGCGCTGGAATGCTATAACGTGACCGCTGAAGAAGAAGATGAGGATCCACGAAATATTAACATCCTTGAAATAGAAGGTCACTGCGAGGTTGAAGGACCGTAGATTAAGAATCCTGATATAATCGCGCCGGTCAAAACGAAACAGGTAAACATTGGTACGGAGGCAGAGCCCAAATTCGCGAAGATTAGAGATTACTAGGATGACGCGACAGTGGATAAGGTCATTGAATTGCTCCGCAAATACCAGGATCTATTCCCTAACAAGTTTACAGATCTAAAAGGGATAATAGGAGACCTGGGTGTTATGAATATCACGTTGAAGCCCAATGCAAAGCCGATTAAGCAAAGACCTTACTGTCTCAATCTGAAGTATAAGGAGAAGGTCCGTTTAGAGTTAGATGATATGCTCGTGGCAGGCATCATTGAGCTCGTGGAAGAATCTAATTGGGTAAGCCCAATGGTGGTACAATAAAAGAAGCAGAAGGATGAAATAAGGATATGTGTAGATCTCAGGAAGTTGAGTGACACTTGTGTACATGATCCTTTCCTGACTCCGTTCACTAATGAAGTATTGGACAATGTAGGTGGCCAAGAAGCATATTCCTTTATTGATGGATTCTCTAGGTACCACCAGATCAAAATCGCACCGGAGGATAGAAGCAAGACAAACTTCGCAACTAAGTGGGGGTGTTTTCAGTACACTGTAATGCCTTTCAGATTGAAGAATGCGCCTACAATTTTCTCACGCATAGTCACTGCAGAGTTCAAGGAATTTATTCATAAGTTCCTGGAAGTGTACTTTAATGACTGGACTATGTTTGGGCTGGTGAAATGCCATGTGGCAAGTTTGTGCCTAATGCTAGATATCTGTCGAAGATACCAGATCACGCTCAATCTGAAGAAATGTTGGTTTTGTGTTCCTTTTGGGACCTTGTTGGGACATGTGGTTTGTAGACAAGGACTGATGGTAGATCTTGCGAAGATTGCAGTGATACTTAACTTAGAAGGGCTGGGGAGTGTGAAATAGTTGCGCACCACCCTAGGACATATGAGATATTACAGAAATTTTATCAAAGGCTATGCCCAAATCACTGTGCCTATGGAGAAGTTGTTGAAAAAGGATGTCACATTCTGCTGGAACGAGGATTGTAAGAAAAGCTTGGATGTATTAAAAGAAAAGATGGTCACCGTGCTGATTCTAATCTTCCCGGATTGGAAGAAGGAGTTTCACATACTTGTCGATGCTTCATGTATAGCGTTGGGAGCATTCCTGACACAGGCTAGCGAAGGAGACTTGGACCATCCTATAGCGTTCGCAAGCAAAAGGTTATCCAAGGCAGAGAAGAACTATTCCACCACCGAGCACGAAGGGCTATCCATGGTATACACTCTCTAGAAGTTTAGACACTATTTGTTGGGTGGCCATTTTAAGATGTATAAGATCATTCTGCATTGAAATACTTGGTCAATAAGCCTGTGTTGGGGGGGAGAATCTATAGGTGGTTGTTATTGTTCCAGGAGTATGATTTTGAAGTTATTGTGAAGCTTGGATGACTAAACGTGGGACCAGACCATCTATCGCACATCGAAATGGGGGAAGAGCCCACTAATTTGGAGGGATTGCCTGATGCGCAATTATTTGCAGTGCATGTCACGGATGGTCATTTTGAAGATATCATACACTTCCTAATGACAGGAACTGTCGCGGAAGGTTACATTGTCCTGTAGAAGGAGTTAGTGGTGCACACGACAGACTTTTCTGTCATTGCTGGGCATCTGTACAAAATGGGGTCCGATGAGATATTGCAATGATATGTATCGGAGTTTGAAAGAAGAAGTATCCTCGCGGATGCTCATGGGGGCACTGCGGGAGGGCATTATGCCGAAAGAGCGACCATGCAGAAGATTCTACGCATAGGGTTGTGGTGACCAACCTTCCATTAGGATTCAAAAACTTACTACAAAGCGTGTGATGTGTGTCAAGGGAGGGATGAGCTGCCTCTGAATCTGCAGATGACGTTACAACCATTTGAAAAATGGGCGATAGATTATGTGGGACCCATTCAGCCCCAAGGAAAGAAGACAGGAGCCAGGTACATTATCACTGCGACGGAGTATTTGACTCGATGAGCGGAGGGACGACCTGTAAATGATTGTATAGGAGTGACTACTAAAAAGTTCCTCTTTGAGTATGTACTGACGCGATTTGGGTGTCCAAAGTTTTTGATGAGTGATCATGGTATGCACTTTCTGAACGAGATGATCAGCGCGCTGACGGAGGAATTTCAGGTATATCACTAGAAGAGTACACGTTATCACCCACGGGCTAACGAGGTAATGGAAGCATTCAATAAAGTGTTGGAGAACGCTATGACCAAGGTTTGCAATGCTCAGCGAAGTGATTGGGACCTACGCATACCCATAGTACTATGGGCCTATCGGATGACATGCAAGAAGTTGACTAGACAAACACCCTTTAGGCTTGTATATGGTGTTGAAGCAGTGATGCCCATGGAATACACTGTGCCTAGTCTATGCATAGTAGCACTCATGGGTATGACTGATCACGGAGCCTTGGCAGAGATGCTCGTGCAGCTGGCTGAGATTGAGGAAGAAATATTTCTAGTTGGATTTCACCAACAGGTCCAAAAGAAGCGCGAAAAAGCATGGCATGATTGGCACATTAAGTTGTGCACCTTTAAGGTAAATGACCTGGTTTTGTTATATGACAGCAAGTTTGATAAATTTCCAAGGAAATTCAGAATGCACTGGTTAGGGCCCTATGTCATTAAGGAGATTACCGGCAGAGGAGCGATTCAGTTGGTCAAATTGAATGGAGATCCCTTCCTAGGAAAGGTGAATGGCAGTCGCTTGAAGCCATACATCGGTGGTCCGGCCATGTGACTATATGAAGGTATCCCAGTCTTAGCACTCCAGGCAGCTAAAAGGAGGTGCAAGAATATAAACTACACTGCCTGGGTTGGCAAGATGCGCGATTGGAGGATTGTGCGAAGCAAGGAAGTGTCATAGGGTTCGTGGCCGCACGAAAGGAGTTGCGCTACCTAGGAAGAAATCACACAGGTCGGCCGGAAAGTGACCATTAAAGTCATTGTTCATGATTTGACGATAGAGATGCGGCCAAATCGAGTGGGCGGCCGGCATTTAAGACAGAATTTATGGATCAGATTTTTGAAAATCTGCTGCCAATCCAGCATTTATTAACCAAATTTGGGGGGAACAGTCAGATTTGAATTCAAAATGCCCTATAAATTACAGGTGGCTTCCCAACGAAAAACATTTTGCATTTTGAGAATTGAGTTATTGAGCTCTCAAGCGCACATGAACCGAGACTTCTTTGAGGCTCTGATAGCGAGTTCAGCGTTTGAGAACTTACCAAAGACGTCACGAGCATTTCTGATTAGCATTATGTCGACACCTAACACAACTATAGATACCGAAGCAGAGATGTCAGTGCCAGAGATTGATATGGAGGTCGAAGAAGCTACTCCCGAGGTTGCCGAAGTATTAGCAGAAGTCCCCAAATCACCAAGGACATTGAGACCAAAGCCCACCCCAACCAAGGAGAGCGCAAAGGATAAGAAGAGCAAGTAGCCTACAATACTGGTGTGCGCATCGTCGAGAAGAAGCCCACCGAAGGACAAGCCCACCGCATAGGAAAAGGGAAAAGCCATTAATATGGAGTCGGAGGAGGAAGCAATCGAAGACATTTGGATGGATGACAAGGATGTGGGGATAGATGTGGAGGAAGTTGAAGCCCAGGGTGTTGACCCTATCACTCAATTTCCAAAGTATGTCCATCCACGCAAGGGCAAGACCAAGGTGCTGAAAGATATCAATGAGAGTAAGGTCCCCTTGCAAACCCCTCTGTTGCCGGATGAAATTGTTTTTGATGGACTGCACTTGGGGCGGGTTCCTCTATAAAAACTTGAAGACTGGGACTTGGTTGACCATGAGAAGTTCCCACACTTGGCGATCGAACAACTAATGCGGTGCATAATCGATACAACCACCGAAATGACCGTGTTAGAACCGAAGAAGTGGCTTAGAGGAGTAGACAAGGCAGGTCTGCTCAACCTTCTATGGGTGCCGCACTACAACCGCGCCCCGATTACAATCTTTGTCATCAAGCAGCTGCTATGCTTAGTGCATGATGGGTGTCTATGGCTAGAGGAGCCAATACCCATCACTTATAGGTTAATCCACAGGATCATGTGGTTGCCCTACATAGGAGAAAATCTAGCCATGATATTTTGTGGAAAAGGTGGTGAGAAGGCCCTTGCGGAGGCCATGAAAGAGAATTTTAAGTTGGTAAAGAAGCCGCGTGGATATGCCATATCCAACATCTATAACCTTGTTGTAACGGTAGCTACGTATATTTTAGAAGGGAAGGTGATGAGGAAGTGTCACACTGATGAGGTGTCGACACCTGTCGTCGCGCTAGCAGCCCAGTACACTGAAGGAGTTCAGCTCAATTGGGCAAACTATCTCCGTTGTGAGTTCCTTACAAACTGCTGCGAAGCACATGAGCTTAGCAAGACATTCCACTACGCGTGGCTCTTGTTGTTTATTGTGCTGGTAGCATGAGAGCTGCCAGAGGACAGCCAATTCCCTTCGGTTGTGCCAGACCTACCAGAAGAAGTGAAGTATGCTTCGCTATGGGCGACCAAGGATGAGAAGTGCATCAAGGACAGCAAGATTTTTTGGATCTTGATGGAGATGCACATCCGCATGACCATCAATTGCAAGTCGCAGTTGTCGCCTACGGTGTTTTCCAACCTACAGGGCTACGCAGAATTTAAAGAAAATTTTCACCTTGTGTCCATTAGGGCGCGGAAGGACCCTGCGCAGACTGGTATGACTTTCCTTACTTGGCAACGGATGATGCCATTGATGCAGTAGTGATCGATGGCCGACAAAATGGTGCACCACAACAGACTTGGCAGTGGGAGGGAGCAAGTCCATTGCACAGAAAAAGAAGGAGGAGGTCAAGCTCAAGATGACGCAGCTGGCTAAAAAGAGAAAGAAGGAGGCCGCTGACAAGGCCCAGGCAGAGCGCGATGTCACTCAGCAAACAGATAAGCAAATAAGTGGAACAGAGCGGGGCTCTGATAAATGTGTGAGGTCGCCTTCACCTAAGACAGAGGAAGAGACGGACGAGCAGCATGGCGCAAACCCATAGGTGATGTCCACTCGCATCAAGCATCCAAGGGAGAAAGAGAAAGGAGGGTCCATGAAGAAATCCAAGGCTACTAAGACATCGTTGGACCCAATCACCCTCATAGAGGGCGATTTGCATGACATTGGTGACTTGATGCGGGATGTCACCGCGGAGGCCCTACAGTAGTTCGAGCAACAATAGCAACAACAACCAATCTTGAGGGCTATCCACACAGGTCTGTAGGAGCTACAAACCTGCGCGTCATAGGCAGGCATGGTGTCCACCAGCCTTGTTATCGGCACTTCAGAGGCTGCCGATATTTTGCGTGCGAAGGCCTCCAATGCGATAGTACTACCTAATGGAGCACTCACCATGGAGAATGAAGCTGACAGGCCCACTGTCAGTGCCCTCAAGGGAGTAGGGTTGAATCTGGCAACACTCCCTAGTGAGGCACTCCACCTATTGCAAGATAGAGTGATTGCAGAGCTGAGGGCCCGTGAGCACCGCGCCCTATAGGTGATCAGTGAGTAACGGATTAACAATGAGCAGATAGCACTATAGTGAGACTTTGCCATCGCCGTCGTGACCGAGGTGACCAACCAAAACAAGCGTATAATGCAGGTCGTCAAGGAGGCATGTTGAATGGTCCCAAAGTTGGCCATAAATGAGGAAGAACTAGTCGAGGTGCGCATCGGACAAGCTAGCCACAGGGGTGCACAACACTCATACAAAAATGGCGAGGGTTTAGTTAGAGTTGAACCTGCAAATCACCAAGTTACAGCTGAAGGCCCAGACTTCAACCCTGCTAGAAGTAAAGGAGTAGTGTGCAACCATTGTCACAGAAGCAATATCAGCTGTTAACAGTGCAGTAGTAGGCTGCACACAACTTTTGAGCAGTCGTTCAAGGTCCTGACGAGCTTACAAGAGGACCCTAATGTACAACGACTGGAGACAGAAGTGCGTAAGCCATAGCAGTGCTCTAATGAAGTCAAAGGCACAGTGCAAACCGTCACGCTCACAGAGAGATTGGCAAAGCTGCAGGAGGCTAAGAAGCTGAAAGAATGGGTGGATGTAGCGCTGCATAAGGAAGCAGTGTTGAAGGCACGACTGAAGCCCTGGCTAGATGAGGCTTACATGGTCACAACCTCTATTGAAGGAAAGCTTGCGACTCTGCAAGAAACTCAGCAAAAGCTTCAGGCCGACAGTTCAGGAACAGTCACTGAGCCGATGGTTGAAGACGTGAAGTAGGCGGACGCACAGTGCACTGCCGAGGTTGTGGTCAAATGGGTCCAACTGGGAGGTCTTTGCGGTAAGATCTCCACACCTGCCGAGTAACTTGAGGGCGAGTCAAGATATTTGCGTTGGGGGCCTGTTGGGAAAGGGATCCCCTAGGGAAATTTTTGGGGCTAAAAGCCCATGTTTTGGGTCGAATTTTGTAATAAAGTTGTAAAGTCTCCACATTTTGTGGTCGCGGAGTGCAAAGGTGTCATGAGTCATAAAGGGTTGTCCACCCTTATTTTGTAAAGTAAATTCAGTTGTAAAGATATATCCATGGTCCGCGAACCATGGGATTGATAAAAAGAGCTAAGTAAGTAAGCTCTAAGGAGTCAGCAATAAGTTTTAAGAAGTATGAAGTCTTGAGCGATAAGGAGAAAAGTATAAGTTTCAGGTTGTAGCATAGGTAGAGGCTCTGTAACTGAGTGCGCAGAGGTCTAGGCTAGAAGTCTGCAGTTGAGTGCATGGTTGGTGCGCGAACCCCTGCAGCTGTGTGCACAAGGCAGATAGAGTTTGTAATCATCTAAAGATATCAATAAAGAGAAGCATTCTACAAATTATGTGTCTTCGTTTCCTGTTAATGCATCTGGTCATATGGTGTATGAATTTCATTTATAATGCTTATGTGATGCGCAAATGTATGTAATTACATTGGTTAATTGAACGCAAGTAAGAATATCCGTCTACGCGGTGGTAACTGTGATTGTGTAATAAGATAAGTAAGACACTTAAGCTAGTTTGGGAATCTGCACGATACGTTGCCCTAGCAGTGCAAAAGTACCTTAACCGCAGGTTAGGGTTGTGCGAAGGTCAATCGTACCCCTTCGCGGAGGTACTGAAAGACAGAATAAAGGGCTAGATAGGCAGATCCCTAGAACTTAATGACCTACGTGAAAGTAGGAACAAAAAGAATAAACCGACATCACAACCATCTCAGGGTGCAGAAACTTGTTTCCAACATCCCCCCATACTGCTTCAGGTGAGACTTCGGTCTGCGCTCTGCGGGCTGATGCCAAAAGGGCCAGTAATGTAGGGATTTGTTTGGCTAACTAACATTGAACCTGGGTCAGACCCCACACAGCCAACAATGTGGGATACATCATGGCCCTCCTTCGACACAGTCACTTCCTATCGACTTCAACTCATTATCTAAGAAGCTGACCGAGAGACTCCCTTCCAGTACCTTAGAGCTTGCATGCCCTAATGGAAAGTTCTTCACACTCAATGACAAGTTCACATCACTGGCTTTCGATCGGGTGATTTCATGGGTGTTCGACTTCAATTCCTTCATTCAAATTCTATGGATTGTGCTGCTGGTACCTTGAGAGCCATTGTCATTATTGGTGGTTTCTCTCGCATTTGTTAATAGTTCACATCATTGATCGGTAATCAAGTGACTTTCTAGCATTTTCGACTTCAAACCATCTATTCACATGTTAGAATTTGTACTTTGATTGGGTTGTGTTGGAGTGCAAGACCCTGGGCTCAGATCACAAAAGTCTATGTTGCAAGGCGATGTGACATGGTCATGCTGATATAAATGTCTCTTTCAGATGGATGGTTGTGACCATACAATGAGTTGTCATATGTGACCCTTCTCATTATTGGATGGTTGCGACCATAACTTGGTTTGGATATGATCCTCCTTACTGGATGGTTGCGCCCATGCCTTGGATCCATTTACATGATCATTCTCTGGATGGATGCGTCCATACCTGCTTCATGTATCATTTGTCAAAGTTTTCAGTAATGTATATGTATCTATGCTTGCTTGCAAGTTTTTCAATGACAGACTTTGGTTCCCCGCATCTACTTGTAATGCATTTCACCCCTCACTCTAGTTCGGCCTTCATGCTTTAGGGGAATCTATTACACAACATTTTTTCACTATCCCTATATTCCCCATTCCACAATCCTAGAGGACCTCTACAGTGAACCCTACATACTGTCCCATCATGAAGAGACTCCCATTATATCCCTCTTCATAAGCAGAACAATTCCCTTTTGCATCATTTCCCAAGAATCTTCATTTTACCCCAGTTTACAAGACTGGCGCTAATGACCCATTCCCTCCTCACGCTGATTTGCAGAGATTGAAACCAGGTCTAGTGTCATACGGTCAATTAAGCCTTTTCTCAATCGTGTCGATCCTCTTTTGGAATTTTTTTTAAATATGGAATCGAAACTTCCCGGTCTAGAAGCTTCATAACAGAAGTCTGGTAAATGGTTGGGTTGGATGGAGCCGAGGAAGTCAGTTTGGGTTCCTTTCCCATATTAATATGGAACAAACCCAAGAGATAAGGCCCCTCCCATGATAAGAGGAACCATCTCCCCTCCATCCAAGCTATATAAACTCCTCCTTTTCCAGGCTAAACTAGTCTTAATATTTTTGAAGCTTGAATAACCAGCAAGATATCATAGCTTGTAGCCTTCTAGTTTATGTTTGTGGAGGGAGAATAATGTGTTTTGTTTGGTTTGGAACTAAAGGGAAGAAGCCTTAAAACTTCCATTGTTTGGGCTATCCATGAGATGCTATCCAAGGCGTGGGAACCCAGATACATTGGAGGAGACTTACAACATCAAGGCATTGGTTGTAATCTCTTTCTGAACTTATATGAATACAACTATTGATTGATTTCGTACATTAGGTGTTATCTCACATTTGATGGCTTAAGATTCCTTGACCTTTTAAGTAGGTTGAATGCACTTTGTATGTTATCACGTTTGTTGTTGTTGTTTGATTGCTTGTTTCAGGTTTTTTAAGGAAGGAAACGAAAGGTAGTTGGAGTAAGGAAGCAAGATCATCACCGAGTGGAATAGCGTTCTAGGAGTTAGGCCCTCTTATTTGATTCTAGCCTAAGGAAGTTTTCACTAGATTGATTGTTTGTGGCTAGACCCACTCTCTCGGGCTAAAGGAATTGTCTTTGTCTACATCGATAATTTACCTACACCACATGGTGTAATTGGTCATATGTAATGTAGATGTTCCTACTTTGTGGCCTACACATGTGGCCTGATATTAATGTTGTGACCTGATATTATTGTTACTGATATATTGATGGTATGTCATGATTTTATTAATATTGATGTGCTGACATGATATGACTTGTTTCAGCTAGCCTTACACCAACAGTTTTCGAAGAAAAGCCAAGGTGATAATCTTCACTATGCATATTTAGTGTTGTTTGAATCTAATAGATATGCGTGTATGACAACAAATGAGAGTCAAAGACCACATGAATAACAAAGGATGATACCAATGGACCAAGAAATGAATAATAGAATGGTGCAGTATAGCTCTAATCCACAACATGAATATGAAGAAGGAAGGATAAATGAAGATGAAAGATTAGTTGGAAAATGAGGAGGGGTAAAATATCCTAATTGGATGGACACATTGAGAATATTGAGAGAAGAAATAAGGAGTTATAAGGCTAACAATGAGAAGCTTGTCAAAGCGCAAGAAAGACAAGCAAAGGTCAATGCAGTCACACTAAAAATCCTATCAGGCTTACAAAGACAAAGTAAACATGACTTGAGGATTAGCCATAGGGACATAAAAATCACTTTGGGACAATAAGAAAGAACCAATGGGGAAAATGAGATCACATCTAGAAATAGGCATAAGTTTTCAAGTGAAGACACTATAAAAGGAGGCACTTTGTCAAGTACTTCTAAAAAGAAGTAAAGCACCCATGAGAAATAATATGGGGAAACTCACAGAAGGCCACACTGTCATCTCCATCATCATCACCATGAGGAAAGGAGGGAAAGAGAGTATATACCAGAGGGTTTTAAGAAGGCTAAACCTCTTACCTTTGATGGTGAAATGAAGAAATCAGAGGATGTCGAAGCCTGAATGTTGGGAATGAGAAAATTCTTCTAAATCCATGATTATTTAGATAACATGAAAGTGAATGTAATTGCTTTCATCTTAAAAGGAAAGGCTAACATCTAGTGGGAAGACCAGGAAAATGTAAACATCATAATAAAAGAGGAGCTATCCTAGAAGGAATTCAAGGAATATTTCAGGAATAGGTATCTATCTAAGAGATACTTCGACAACAAGGCTAAGGAGTTATATGAACTCAAATTGGGTCAAATGATATATGATGAGTACACCAAAAAATTCTTAGAGGTGCTAAGGTATGTTCCCTACCTTAAGGAAGAAAAAGTGAAGATTCAGATGTATGTCGGTGGACTATCGCAACCCTTCAAGAATAGAATTGAATTTGATGAGCCCAAGACATTAGAGTATCCAATTCGAAAGTTGAAGCACTATTATGAGTTGTCTATGCATAGGCCTAAGTATCAATTAGATTGGAAATTCAAGGGCAATGGCAAGTTTAGAAGAAAAAGGAAACCAAGGGAGTGGGTATGACCCTTGTTAACCAAGAAATCAATAGAGGTCCAAAGCTACCAAGAGAGATCTTTCTATTCAGGAAGATATCAAGGGATATGAGAAGGGTCCATTTAAGTGTTGTACATGTGGAGGAAATCACTTGAGGAAAGATTGCACATAGCACAAGCACACTGGCCAGAGATTGTACAATGCACAAGAAGTAGAGACAGTTACGGACATGGCTCAAAATATAATTAAGATTTATGCATCAGTGGAAAATCACCAAGCTTATCACTAGGAAATGATTATAGAGATGGAAGGTATGTTGTATGACAAAAACATCGCAGTTTTGATTGACCCTGGTTCAAATTTTAGTTACATCAGTCTCGCTATTGTTGAGTGGTACACACTAAAGAAAGAAGCACACAATGAGTCTTGGCTAGTTCAACTAGCCACAGGGATGAAGAGAATAATTGAGCAGTGGTTGAGGTCTTTCCTAATCAAATTGAATGGGATGTCGATGGTTGCAAACCTTAATGTGTTTTCATTGGGAGCATATAACATCCTATTAGGTATGGATTGGTTGTACCTACATTGAACCAAAGTAAATTGTTTTAAGAATACTATTGAATGCCTAGACGAAGATGAAGGACATAAAGATTGTAGAGAAAGTTGAGACCCACTTCGGTGAGATCAATTTTATCTATACAAGCCAAGAGGAGTTGTAGAAGGGGATGTCTTTTATTTGTTGTGCAAATATCTAGCAATGTTGAAACTAACAACAACATTGGGAATGAAGACACTAATATCTCGAGGAAATACCTTGTTTTATAGCAGTTTTAATATGTGTTCCTTGAAGAAATTCTTATTTTTCCTCCTCACCGAGTAGTATACTTTTCCATTGAATTAATGTCAGGAGAAGCCCAACATCAAAGGAATCGTATAAAATGAGCACTACATAATTAGTTGAGCTAAAGCTACAACTCAAGGAGATGTTGGACAAGGTCTACATAAGGCAAAGTTTGTCTCCATGGGGAGCACCAGTTATATTCATGAAGAAGAAGGATGGCACACTATGTTTGTGCATTGATTATAGGAAATTGAACAAAGTGACCATCAAGAATAGGTATCCATTGCCATGGATTGATGATTTATTTGATCAGTTGAGAGGAGAAACAATCTTCTCTGAGATTTATCTGAAGTTAGGATACCATCAGGTACACATCAAGGATGAGGATATCCATAAAATAACCTTTAGAACGAGGTATGGGCATTAGGAGTTTGTGGTGGTACCCTTTGGGCTTACTAATGCCACTGTAGCTTTTATGTTCCTTATGAATAATGTGTTGCACCACTACCTAAAAAAATTTGTGGTGGTTTTTGTTGATGACATTTTAGTCTATTCAAAGACCAAGGAGGAGCATGAAGAGCATTTGGCAGCAATACTATAATTTCTAAGGGAGCATAATCTTTATGCAAATCTTGGTAAGTGTGACTTCTTTCAATCACAAATCCATTATTTGGGGCACATTGTCTCAAAAGAGGGAGTAGCAGTTGATCTAGAGAAGGTTATGTTCATCATGGAGTGTCCAATGCCTAAGAATGTGGTTGAAGTTAAGTTCTTCATGGGATTGGTAGGCTATTACATGAGGTTCCTTAAGAAATTCTCCAAGATTGGCTGCCCAATTATTGCATTGCAACAAAAACGGAAGAAATTTGAAAGGACATTTGATTGTGCTGCAAGCTTCGATTAGTTAAAGCAGTTGTTCACTAATGCACCAATGCTAAGGATAACAGTTCCTGAAAAGGATTTATTCATATGCATGGATGCTTGCAAAGAAGGACTTGGTGGAGTCTTGATGCAAGAAGGCCAAGTGGTATGTTATGAATCTCGAAAGCTAAATAAACATGAGAAAAACTATGTATCTCATGATTTGGAATTGGCTACCATCATCCATGCTTTAAATATGTTGAGACGCTACCTCCTTAGTATAAAATTTACTCTAATGACTAATCATGGAGGATTGAAGTATTTGTTTTGATTAACCTAAATTAAAGCAAATTACAAAATTTTAATATCTAAATATTAATAATAATATTAACTATATATTTAAATAATTAAAATTTAACTAATATATGCATAGATAAATCCAAATAAGAACAAAATTAATCGCAATATCCTAAAAAATTTTATTAAAAAATATTAAACATAAAATTAATTAAATATATAAGAAACAAATACTTAATAAAAAATTGAATAATCAAAAATATATCCTAATTTTATTTCTTGAGTGCAACTCCAACCATGATTATCAAACCAACCTCAAAAAGAGTAAAATTTTTCTTGTAAAAAGAAAAAAAATAATAAATATACATAAATCTTGGTATTATTAATATTCTATTTATTAATTAAAAATAATATTAAAATGTTTTACTAATTTTAATGTTAGTTTTCACGTGGTTAGATATTAGAAAAGATTCCAAAAAATCTCACTAAGAACGACTCGAATATAAAATACATATATATTCAGTAATAAACTTAAACGCCTATCAATTTAAATAAAAACAAAAAGTTAAACCAAACAATCCCATAAAAATCTACAATCGAAATAAGGATATTCGAAATCTACAATCGAAATAAAGATATTCGAAATAGGAGCCACGAAAATCCCAACCTAAAGTGGACAAACGTACTGATATACTATACCCACGTAGAAAAAGGACAAACGTACTAATATACTATACCCACGTAGGAAAAACACGATCAAATTAATACTTCTGACCAATACGGAGAAATTACTCCACCCCTTTAATGTCATTAAAAAGGCCACATCATAGTTCAAATACTCACCTACTAGTCCTCATAGGGGACAATAAATATCTATTAGTCCCTGAAAAAGACGGAAAAAGCACCATTAATGAGAAAGTAATGACTCCACCTGTGTCAAAACAAATCAGAAAGAAGCAATTCTAGATTAAAGCACATAACTTTATAAAATTCCATAATTTTATTATATAAATTATTTTTTAATATAATAAATAATTTTTTAGATTTTATGTTTTTGGTGATCATGATATATTGTCAGTTTTTTTTTAAAATCACAATGAAAATAAAGAGTCTACCGTTTCAAACTTAAATCAAAGTTCATTATTAAAACCAAAATGAATGAAAAAATTAACTAACAAAAATTTATAAATTTCAAAAATAGAACAATAAATTCCAACCATTAATAGGTTTAATCTCAGCGAAACGAGAAATTACTAAAACATCTCTGCCATGTTTATAAAATTCCATAAATTTATTTTATTTTACTAGTATTTCTCTTCATCATTAATTACATATTGTTTAACTGTTATATTTTTTTTAACATAATCTA
>APFE031691753.1:29323-62498 GCA_000404065.3 Pinus taeda | reverse complement strand
TTTATTATTATTGTTGTTGGGTATTAATTTTTTATTGGTGTTTGCTATTTAGAGAGATTGACCGTTTTATAAAACTCAGAATTCAAGAGCATGTTGTAGACATTAGGCACAACCGATTTTGCTTATCAGCGCTTGTAGAACATGCACAGAAATATAATCACCATGTTTACATTGAAGATGCGAAAGTTATTGTCAAGGTTGATCATTTCCATCGTAGGAAGCTTTAGAGAGGCTATTGAAATTGAAAAGCATGCTAACAATCTCAATAGGGAAGAGGGATGATGGGTGAAAATTAAGTAAAAGTTGGATTTCTGCTCTTTTATCTTAATTTTTTTTTTTTTAATTAATGAATTTTTTGCTGACTAATAGAATTAAGGTTTAGTTTAGTGGTAAAAATAAAATCTGATTTATTATAAAATAAAAAGTAGATTTGTAGAAGAGTTTCAACGCAAAACATGTAAATAACCTCTGTCGACGCATTACTGAACCAACTAGTGTGGTTCATTGGAGGACAAGGTTTGAGGAGTCAGATGATAGCTGCGAGTAAATAGAGAGAGTAGCTCTCCCAAACGGGCTTAGTCTGACCATTAACAGCTATAAAAACGGCCCTTAAATTATATAATAATTATTTAACTGACTCATTAATGTGTTCATAATAAATAACTCAAAATTTATGATAATATATTATAGAATAGAATCATGTAGATATTTCATTTTTATTTTTAAAAAATTCAATATTTAATTTACTATCATATAAACATTTTAGACTTTTCATTAATAACATTTTATTAGTAATTTAATTTAATTATTTAAGTTCAAAGTCAATCAAGGTTGAGAGAGGGGTCTCCATAAATTTTATTATTACTTATTATTCATTATTATATATTATTAATATATTTTTTTTTATTTTTTTTTTTTTAATTAATTATTTTTTTCCTTGGGAGATAATGAAAAATTATTTAAATAGGAATTAATAAATTTATTTTTAAGGCTAGTTGAAAATTTTTATTTGTAAGGTGTTGTAAATAAAATAAAAATAAACATTACAATAAAATAAATAAAAATAATAAAAATTTTGGATTAAGGAAAGGGGAAAGAACAAAAATTAAAATTATAAGAGAAGTCATCAAATAGTTTTAGGGATGGTAATATTAAGATCTTAATGATAAGGCGTTAAAAAAAAAAAGGAACGAGAGTCAAAAAGCTAAAAACAAGATGGTCGAGAACATGACCAAAAATTAACCAAAGCAGAAACCACGAGGAATGAGAAGGATAAGGGATCAAAAGGGGGACAAATACGGGGAAACCTAGAAAGCTAGAAAAGGTCAAACAAGGGAGGAGGGGGAGGGAGGGTAAGGCTAGACTAGGAAGAAAGGGCAGGGATCCAACAACTACTGATCTTCCAGCCTTCATCTCTATTGAGATTGTTAGGCCTCCTTTCAATTTCAATGGCTTCCCTGAATTTACGGTGATGAAACTGCGCAACCTTGGCAATAACCTTGGCCTCTTCAATACAAACCTGATGCTTGGTCTTTTCCGCATGCTCTGCTAACGTTGAAGACTTGGTTCTCCCGTGTCTTAGGTCAGCTGCAGGTTCATTGATCCTTTGATGGATGGAGCGTCATGTTTCTCCAATATAAGGGGTCCCACAAGAACAAGGAATCATGTAGACACCCTTCATGTCCTTAGGGTCAACCGATCCTTCACTGATCGAAGGGATTTACGAATGGTGTTGAGGGGCCTAAAGGTTGAGGGAATATTATACTTCTTAAGAATCCAAGCAATCTTGTCCATGGTTCCCTGGACATAGGGAAGATGGACACCTAGGGGATCCTCTTTGGGTTCTTTTTTAATAATAGAATTCTTGGAGGCTTTAAGGAAAGCCTTTAGACCAAGGCACCTATAATAGCCATTCTCCATAAAGACATTAAGGAGATGGGATTTCTCCTGATCAAAGCTCTTATTATCAGAAATCCTCAGGGCACGAGTAGCGAGGGTGTTAAGAACACCCAATTTCTGCGTGAGGAAATGATGGGAATTGGCATGAAGATATTGCTCAATATGCGTTTTCTTCCGAAACACTGAGTGGGAGAGGGAACCATCAACATTCTTAGAGATAAGAATATCAAGGAAGGAGAGGCAACCATTAACTTCTTTTTCCATGGTGAACTTAATTGCAGAGGATTGATAGTTAAGGTGATTGAAGAAGAGATCCAAGAAGCTAATGGTTGCCTCCCCTTCCTTGATATTCTTATCTCTAAGAATGATGACGGTTCCCTCTCCCACTCAGTGTTTCAGAAGAAAACACATACTGAGCAATATCTTCATGCCAATTCCCATCATTTCCCCGCGCAAAAATTGGGTGTTCTTAACACCCTCACTACTCGTGCCCTAAGGATTTCTGATAATAAGAGCTTCAATCAGGAGAAATCCCATCTCCTTAATGTCTTTATGGAGAATGACTATAGTAGGTGCCTTGGTCTAAAGGCTTTCCTTAAAGCCTCCAAGAATTCTGTTATTAAAAAAGAACCCAAAGAGCATCCCCTAGGTGTCCATCTTCCCTATGTCTAGGGAACGACGGACAAGATTGCTCAGATTCTTAAGAAGTATAATATTCCCTCAACCTTTAGGCCCCTCAATACCATTCATAAATCCCTCCGATCGGTGAAGGATCCAGTTGACCCTAAGGACATGAAGGGTGTCTACATGATTCCTTGTTCTTGTGGGACCCCTTATATCGGAGAAACAGGACGCTCCATCCATCAAAGGATCAGTGAACATGCAGCTGACCTAAGACACGGGAGAACCAAGTCTTCAGCATTAGCAGTGCATGCGGAAAAGACCAAGCATCAGGTTTGTATTAAGGAGGCCAAGGTTATTGCCAAGGTTGCGCAGTTCCATCATCGTAAATTCAGGGAAGCCATCGAAATTGAAAGGAGGCCTAACAATCTCAATAGAGATGACGGCTGGAAGATCAATAGTTGCTGGATCTTTGCCCTTTCTTCCTAGTCTAGCCTTACCCTCCCTCCCCCTCCTCCCTTGTTTGACCTTTTCTAGCTTTCTAGGCTTCCCCATATTTGTCCCCCTTTTGATCCCTTATCCTTCTCGTTCCTCCTAGTTTCTCCTTTGGTTAATTTTTGGTCATGTCCTCGACCATCTTGTTTTTAGCTTTTTGACTCTTGTTCCTTCTTTTTTTTTAACGCCTTATCATTAAGATCTTAATATTACCATCCCTAAAACTATTTGATGACTTCTCTTTTAATTTTAATTTTATGTTCTTTCCCCTTTCCTTAATCCAAAATTATTATTATTATTATTATTTTTATTATTTTATATTTATTGTATTTGTAAGTTATTTTATTTTTCTATTTAACGTTGATAAAATTAAAAATAAAAATAAAATGTTATGGAGACCCCTCTACTCGAACATTGATTGATTTGACTTAAAAGTAATTAAATTAATTACCTAAATAAAATTTATTAATGAGAAAAGTAATAAAAGTTATAATATATAAATTTATTGAGAATCTTTTTAATATAATAAAAATGAAATATTACATGATTTTATTATGTAATATATTATATAAATTATTGAGTTATTTATTACGAACAAACACACAATGATCATTAAATATTATTATATAATTTAGCCGTTTTTATAGTCGTTAATGGTCACACCTAGCCGTTTGGAAGAGCTGCTCTCCCTATTTAACTCTCAGCTATGATCTGACTCCTCAACTTGTCTTGACGATGAGCCACACTAGTTGGTTCGAAACGGGTCGACTAAGCTTATCTACATGTGATTGTGATTTACGCTGAAACTCTTCTTACAAATATTATGGATCACAGAAGCCTCAATTCAAAAATTAGATTACTACTACTACTTAGTTTGGATCTAGCCTTATTTTTAATATTATTAATAAATAATTTCTCAGTTATATATATATATATATATATTTATATATATATATATAATATATATAATATATATATAATTATTATATATATATATAATTAATATATATATATATAATTTTAATAATTAGATATCTATAACAATCGGCTAAGTTTTTTTATTAGAATTTTAAAAATAAAAATATATTAATTCATTGATTAAATAACTAATCTCTTAACGACTAATTTTGGACTCTAATGCATCCTTGCTATTTATTCATTAGGATCTATAGATTTTTTCACATTAGCTGGTTTGAAATGTCAACCAAATAATACTTAATCCAAAGGACATGCTTACTATATTATGGATCACAAAAGGTTAAGATTTAGAAAAATTCCTACCAGATTTTATCAAAATATGACCAATTTCCATGATTTTCAGGGCAAAAAAACAGTTTGGTTAAAATAAATCTATCCAAATATGATTAAAATTTCCATAATTTTCATGGCAAAAATAGTGTGGTTAAACTAAATCTTTTAATATTTGTTTTATTTTTGTGATAAAACTTTTGTATTTATTATTTTTTAATTTAATTAAGTTATATTTAAGCTAAGTGACAAGTACTAGCTACTGTATAAATGATTGTTAATAAAGATATATAATATATATATATATATATATATATATATATTAAGTTATTTTATTTTTATGATAAATTTTTATTTTAATTTAATTAACTATATTTAAAAGAAACATCATTATTTTCAAAATTATAAAAACAATTAAATTACCCTATATTGTTTTTTATTTTATTTTAAACTAACCAAGAAAATATTGGGCAAACGGTTTAAATTACTACTTTCCTTTTATAATTTAATTAACAAAATATGCTCATACAAGCACTTTGATCAACTACATTATAATTATACTTTGTTGTTTATGTTATAAGTTTCTGGTTGTAATTATACTTTGTTGTTTATGTGATAAGTTTTTGGTTAAAAGAAAGAGATGTTATATTATAATTATACTTTATTGTTTATGGGATAAAGTTTTTGGGTTAAAAGGAAAAAGTTTTAGTACTTTTTTATTTTTTAAATTAGTTTTGTATTTTTTTTTTAAATACTAGTATAATTTTTAAATGTTATGGGTTAATTGAGCCCATTATCGATGATTTTAATATGTTATATGGAAAATTAGATATATTAATTTCCTATGGCTAATAAATTTTGAGCAAAATATAATAATAGGGAAAGAAAAGTTTATTTATTACTAATATGCAAATATAGTTACTACATGAATATGTAATAGAAAATATTAATTTGATATATGAATATGTAATAGAAAACATTAATTTGAAGATGTCACTGAGACAAGATCTTTTCCACTAGAACCTATGGGAGTTGATGGTTTATCTTCACACTGCAGGTGGCTCTCTAATTGAGTTATCCTGGCACCCAACCACTCCAAGAAAAATCATTGATACCTCTGAGTATGCTTCATATCATTCAAAGTAGCAAAGATGTTATATTGTTCCTCATGTTTTTCTTTTAGAACTCTTCCCAAGAGGGTTTTCAATTGTCAATGTAGAGTTATAGAGTTGAGGTATCGTTTTTGTCTTCTCGTAATGCGACTAGGGTCAAGAAACCATTGGGAACCCTCTTCAATGATATAAAAATTTGAGAATGCTTGTTGATCTGAAGCAAATAAGGAGTCAAGGTGGCAGATTTTTGCATGAATGTCTAAGGGGGTAGTCAAGCTCTATATGGTTGCAGCCTCCTCTACCTAGGTCTGGGCACGAGATCTGCCTTGTGGTGCATGACCACCCCCTCCTCGGCAGTTGCACATGCATTTTCGAGGCATCCTGATCATAAGAATATAGAAAGAGACCTTGGGGATTGTAAAACAATTACCACAAAGGGAGGAGTAGGGGAAAAGGAGGCTCAACAACAAACTAGTTGAGGGATTGGAGAGAGGGCTCAACATAAATACCTAGTAAGTAGAAAGAAAGTTGACAGATAAGGAAACTGATTGAGGCCCCAAGCCAGGTGAAAACTCAAAATCCAAGACTCACTCCATAGGTCATATAACCAAACACTAGAGAGAGTTAACAACTGACTAGAATTGTATACAGTGTAATTAACACAAAAAGGGATGGAAATCAAACCAAGAGTCTTAGAATTTACCCCAATGAGAGTATCCCAGGATGGAAAGCATTATAAATGTTTTCGAAGATGTGGTGGAGAGACTGTTGTTGCCAAATCAAAGTTGAAGTTTTGAGGGTGACGCAACAACCATTGTGTTGCACCATCATCACAAAAACCCACCTTTGATAAGGTTTTATCTCGCTCTACCCATACTTTCCAAAATGCCTAGATGTCCTGCAACATAAAGACATCAATGTAGCACTAGAGTTCCTCAATTATGTGGTCAGGGATAGACATGTGTCATGCTGAAAGTGTAAGAAGGAAAGTCCCCAACAAAATAATAACATTCCAATGCATAAATTCCTCAATGTAGTAAAGCCTAAGAAATTCCAACGTGTGATGGGGGAGGGGCAGAGTAGTACCATACAAACAGTAACATAAATGCTTTAGGAATAGAGTTAAAATCAGGGTCAACCTAATTACACCAACAACAAGACAAAATATAATTATAGAGAATCTCGAAGAATTATATTTCCAACAACATATTATTATGCAGAAGACAATCATATTTAACATTGATCCATCTTAACCCCAATTGTATCAAGCGTTGAGAGGGATCAAATCTCTCAAGGTGCAAACCTATTTTTTTAGTGCAAAACTTGAGGAAGGGTTTGCACCTCAAGAGATTTGATCCCTCTTAGTGCTTGATAGACATGGGGCTAAGAAGGATCTAGGTTGGTTTCAGTCATGCACGACCACATAAAATTTGTTGAACATCTAATTATTTTGATAATTATAAATATGCTAAATATGTTTAAGATTTACCTAGTCAATTTATTTTTAAATTTCTGCAGTTATCTCAGTTTTTTGACATGATAGAACTATTAATAACTTGAATGATGAAATAAATTTTTGAATGCAAAGTGAAAATGTAACAATTTTGAATGATAGAACATGTGAATAATAAGAATATAGTCAATTACAAGTAGTCTTCATTGTGATCAATCTAAAATTATTTTCTTCTACTATTCTTATAGTCACACCTGTTAGTTTTGCCATATTTTCATATTGATCATATGAAAAGGGAAGTTGAAATCGTTGACCATTCAAATATTTAACTCGACCCATTGTAGTAAACACCATACCTTGTTTCTCTTGCTCTCCAATATTAATAGTAGCTTTCTCAAAAATCAATCATTGTGACATATGGAGCATTAAACTCCAAGTAAGTTTCAATAGTAGTTGTTTCCTATTACCTCATTTGAATGAAAATTGACCAACAATGTTGAATGATGGAACATGGGAATAATAAGAATTTATTCAATTACAAATAGTTTACAACTTCAAGAAGAAAAAAATTTAGGCTTGTGAACATTTATGGTTTAATTATTGTAACACATAAATCAATTCACGTCATACATCCTTTTTTTGTGCTTACATTGAAATAAATGCACACTGTTGTCTAATTAATTTGAAATTAATTTACATCATGCATCTAGTTACATCAAATCATAAAGCAACATCTACAAAATCAATGCATCGTGTAAGAAATCAAATAGGATTAGAAATCAACATCTACTCTAAAATCAATGCATATGGTGCAAACAATCAAATAGGAGTAGAAATAACAACTACAGAGAAATCAATGCATCCAGTGAGATTAGAGGTATTCTTTAATATACCATTAACAAAGGTATGTAAGATACCCTCCTAGAAGTGTCTCAAATTTCCCCTTAATTTTTGAATTTTGCTTTAGACAATCTTAGTGATTTATTCAAACAATTAGTGTGTCAATGGTTGTAGGTGCACTTGCCTTAAATTTAATTTCAGATGAACATACACAACGCTATATATATGCCCCAAAAACTCATCCAAATAGGAATATATCATTCAAATTAAGCTCAACAAGAGATACACCATTGATATGCATTATATAATAGAGAAATGGGCACTTTCACTGATGAAATTAACTCAGAATTACATAGTAACATGTCACTAATTTAAGTATTGATAAGATAATTGTTATAGCATGATAGAAGTAATGAACCTGGTTACACTTCAATTATATTATGATAGTGGTGTCCTCCAGTAACAGTGGTAACAATCATCAACCTTTAACTCTAATGTATATGCCTAGAAATCACTCAGCTCTGACATACTACTTAGCTCTACCCCACCAAGGTACACGCATCCCAGAAATGGTAACTAACAACAAAAACACCCAAAAAACTTCAATTAAGGGACTCAACCCTCCTCAACCAACCACATAGACTTCTAATAATGATTAAGACTAGCTATTGTATATAGCAACCCTTTGACCAACAAGAGAGATAGGAAACTCAACCTTTTTGGTTATGGTATCACGACCTTAGAAGTAGATAGCAGATCTCAATGAACCCAATAATAACTTTGTCACCAATATGTCAAATCTCATCCTACAAACCAAAATTAACTTGACCCATAGGATTTGTAACTTGTTTCAGAAGAAGGTAGTAAAACTTGATCCCTTTTACTTCAATCTCAGCCCAAAGATATACTAGGCAACTTTACCCTCTTCTACAGTGACTAAATTGACCTATTTTTATTGAACTCAGCCCCCCCAAGTAATGACTATGTACAACAAAAATAAAATGGCTTTGGCTTCCACAAGACAACTTAGATTTGGTCCTCTAACACCATAGATAACTCAAACTGCAACGATATATTATAATACCCAATATTAGAAGACAAAATCAACTGATATCACCACGAAAGCTTACTCTATCTCTACCGTTTCTTCTCATCATTCCATAATGAATCTCAATGATGCAATTTGAGTGATTTTATACCCAAACTAGGTAGGGTGTACAGTTTTAACACTGAAACCAGCAAACCAGAATGAGGGTTTCCAAAAATAGTAGAATCTTCCTCAAAAGTTCTCCAAATTTATTTTTCTTAAGTGATAAAATGCAAGAATGAGGATAAATTCCTCATTATCCCTCTTTTATAACTCATTCATCACTTTTGCCACAATTTTACCCTTTTATTTTAATAAAGTCGTTTTAGTTAGTTTTGTCACTTTATTTTTGTAAAGTGCCTTTTCATTAGCTTAGGATCCATGCCCCCTTTTCACCACTTTATCCTTTTTAATGTTTTCTTCTAGGTGAATCATGTTCCCTTGATTAATTTTCCCCGTCCTAGCCTATGGGAACCTTATTAGGCTAGCGGATCCCCTTCCTTATGACTCCTAAGTGGATGGGGACATTACAGTTCTCCCCACCCAAGATTGCATTTCCTCAAGAAACTTTAGTCCTAGATGTTGGAGCACCTGTTCCCCTTCCAATCTGGCATCTTCAACCATACAATATTTCCATTTCTCTAGGTACTCCTTTATATTATTGTTCCTAAGCTTTCACTCCCTTACTTCCAGAATTTCTTCTAGAACTAGAATCAACTCCCCTTCCTCGTCTAATGGTGGAAACTCGATAGAAGTGACTACATGTCGTCCCAAGTCCTTTTTGATGTCAGAGATGTGGAAAACATTGTGAATATTACATCCCTCTAGAAGCTCTAGCTCATAGGCTACCTCCCCTACACACCTCACAATCCTATATTGCCTATAGTATCTATGTTTCATCTTCTTGGTCCCTTTCATTTTGAGAAATGACCCTCATAGCGTTGCAAAGAAAGATACACCATGTCCCCAAAATCAAATCTACATTCCACCTTATGCATGTCTGCATAGATCTTCTATTGGTTCTAGTCCATCTACAAATTGTCTTTGAGGACCTGCAGTATGTCTTAGCTCTCTTGAACCCAATCCTAGCTAGAGGAGCTTGACTATCCTCGAATACCCTATCCATGAATGTTGGAGCTTAATATAGATACAAGTCCTTGAAGAGTGTCATTCCAATTGACATGTGGTAAGTGGTGCTACAACAATGCTCTCCGAGTTGTAACCACTTTACACATGCTTTGTGCTAGCCAAATACATATATTCTGAGATAACCCTCCAACCATTTGTTGACTATCTCATTTTTTCCATTAGTCTATGGGTGGTAACTGGTACTAGGAATTAGCTCTGTTCAAATAAGTCTAAACAACTCTTGCAAGAATCCTCCCATGAATCTTTTATCCTTGTCACTCACAATGGTTTTTGGCAACCCATGCAATTTGAATACTTCTTTGAAGAATAACTCTACCACATGTGCCACTAAATATTTGGAAGATATGGTGAAGAAGTGTGAATAATTCATGATCCTATCCAAAACCACATAGATACAGTCCTTCCCCTGCACCTAGGGTAATCCTATGATGAAATCCATGGAAACACTTTCCCATTTTTCTATAAAATGGGAAGTGGTTGAAGCAACCTTGTCAGTTGAGTATGCTATGATTTATTTTGTTGGCAGATGTTGTATTCTAACACAAATATCAACACATATGTCTTGAGTCCCTTCCATGTGAACCTCTCCCTGATCTGTCTATAGGTCTTCAAGTACCCAAGGTGCCCTGCTAGGGGCGAGCTGTGTGTTACTTGCATAATCTTCTCCTTGAGTTGAGACTCAGATACCAAGTAAATCTTATTTTTATAATAGATAATGTCATCAACGAAATGATACATTTAGCCCATCGAGGATCTCACAAGAAAAATTGTTTTGGGAATGCTCCACCAATAGGAGGGATTTCTAGTCACCTAAAATCTCCATGAGAGAAAGGGTGGATGGCATTCTGGAAAGGGAAATTGCTACTATATTTTTTTTCCCTTAACATACTTAGTCTCAAAATCATATGTGTAGATATTGCTAATCTACTTCTGCTGCCTTTCGCTCAACTCTTTCTTCTCCATGAGGAACTATAGGTTTTTATGATCATTCTTTACTTTAAACATGTTCCCCACTAGGTATTATATGAACTTGGCCAATGCATACATAATGGCCAACATCTCTTTGTCATATATAGAATAATGTCACTCATAATCCTTGAGTTTCCAACTCTCGAACGCAATGGGGTGGTGTTCTGAATTAACACTTCTCCTATCCTTGTCCTTGATGTATCACACTCAAGCACAGATGACTAAGTGAAATATGGTAGTGCCAGCACGGGGCATGAACTCATTACCTATTTCACTCTCTCAATGATTTCCTGCACCTTATTGGACCAAGTGAAGGCCCCTTTATTTGTGAGGTCTTTAAGAGGTGTTTTCAGCTGTGAGAACCCCTTAACAAACTTCCTGTAATATGTGCAAAGGCTCAAGAATCTCTTTAGTTCAGTCACATTCTGTTGGGTAATCCCCTTAATGATTTTCTTGATATTCTCCTAGAGCACCTGAACCCCATTCTCCCCTATCACATTCCCCAAATATAAAATCTCATTCATACCAAGCTTGCACTTGGATTATTTTGCATAAAACTCTTATTCCTCTGAAATCCCCAACACTTCGTCCAAATGCTTTAGGTGATCCTCCAAAGTTTTGTTGTATATGAATATGTCATTAAAAAAAGCCAAAAAATACTTCCGTAATTATTTATTGAACACATGTTTCATGCAAGAATGGAATTTTGTGGCTACATTGGTTAGCCCAAATGGCATAACTAGAAACTCATAGTGTCCATAGTGGCACCTAAAAACAATCTTCGGGATATCCTGCTCTTGAACTTGGATCTGATGATAACCTGATCAAAGATCTATCTTTGAAAAATACTTTGCATTATTCTCCCCTTAGTTCATCCATAAGTTCATCAATCCCTGGAATGGGGTGCCGATTTTTTATTATCCTTTTATTAAGTGCCTAATAATGAATGCACATCCTCACGGTTTTATCCTTATTATTATCCATCACCACAAAAGAAGCAAAGGGGCTATAAATAGGATGAATGTGGCCTAATATTAGTAGTTCTTTAACAGCCTTATAAATTTTGTCCTTATAAACCTTGGGATGATGATAGAGACTAGTTAAAACAACCTGAACCCCCTCTTCCAACTCTATCACATGCTCAAACCCTATGTCTAGAGGTCTACCTTGAGGAATGCCAACAAAATTTTTTTGAAGTTTGTGGAGTAATACCTGAGTGTCATATTGATACTATCATTAAGGTATTTTTGGGGTTTAAAATGGGCCTCCTAAGGAAATTATAAAATAATAGTGGAAATAATAAAATAAGATTACATTACATCATCAAATTTTAGATGGAAAAAAGCAAAAACTATTTTTTCAACTTATCTCCCTATGGGTTTACTCAAATTTCAAGAAAAAACACTCATTGGATGCAAAATTTGATTCATCATCCAAGGAGTACCCATTTTCCATACTTTTGATGGACCCTGCTACATGAAAAATGGAAAATACATGAAAATAATTATTGCAATCACGTTTTTTCATGTATTTTTCATTTTTCATGTAGTAGGATACAATGAAAGTATGCAACAACATGGGTGCTCCTTGGATGAGGAATTAAATTTTGCATCCAACAAGTACTTCCGCATGAAATTTGAGTAAAAACTTAGGGAGATAAGTTGAAAATATGAGTTGAAAAGTAGTTTTATTATTTTATTATTTTTTAATCTTTTTACTTTTTTACTCCAAAAATGGTGAATCATCCCCCATGGTTGAACATCATCATCTTGAATCCTATTAGTTCTTATAAAGTTTATTTTGGTTGTACATTTTTCTTAGGAGGCCCATTTTAGACCTCAAAACTCCCCAAATGCTAGGCTACTTCGATTGTCTTTTATTAGAAATCAAGCACTCTATTCACCACTCTATGTCTCTGTCTCACAACACTACCTCCATACTCTGACATGATACAATATTCGGTGGATACTGATGCATGGCCCTCAAAACTACTTTTATGTCGTCTTGTCTATAAAATCTATCTCCATCCTCCTCTTATAAGTAGCGTATTTCCTGATAGAGTAAAGCCATTGAGCATCAAGTACCACATTAATATCTAGTAAATCCACCATGATGAAGTCATCCATAAATGTGTAGTTCCCCATGAGTACTTTTAATTTAGGGACCCATCTAGTGCACTCCATTTGATAAAAGGATAATAGGAGTAGAAATAACAACTACAGAGAAATCAATGCATCCAGTGAGATTAGAGGTATTCTTTAATATACCATTAACAAAGGTATGTAAGATACCCTCCTAGAAGTGTCTCAAATTTTCACTGTGAATCCATCAAACTCTTTCATTAGAATCTCCCTCCAATCCACCAACACTGCATAAATAAAGTTGTGGGATGCTCCACTGTTAATCAACATTATTAACTTCTAGCCCAACATGACCCCATGACTCTAAATACATGATACCTGGGAAGTCCTGACATACATGCAATAATAGGGCCTTTAGCCCTTGCCTTAGATGACTCCTCTCTTGTAGTAAGATGTCCCTACTCCTGTATCTATCCCTATGACTCCTCAACCTCCTCATCACTATTATTTTCTGAGTAGACCTTAATGTGGTGCTATTTTCCTAGCTTGTCCTTTCTTGCACATCTATGTCCTTGCGTCTAAGGTTCTTGACAATTGAAATAAAGCTTCTTCTTCCTCATCTCCTTCCCAGTCTCTTCATCCATATTTGATTTTCCAGTTTACTCCCTTTGAGAGGGTTTAGCTTCTTTACCCATTTGATAGATAGATGGTTTAGAGGAAAGTTGCTCTTGGGAACATCATCCTACATATATTTGGATCTATTAACTACATCTCATATAGTGGTGGGTTGATAACCCTTAACCCAACCACATAGAGTAGCATATAGCCCCTCCAAAAATAACATCACTAGTCGTGCCTCAGATATGTCTGTGACCATAAATTCCAACCTTTGAAACTCTGAGATATATGCCTCTAGACTAGTCATATGCTTGACCTATTTCAGCTCTCTGAAATGAATCTTTGGATCCTTCCTATCAAGGCGCTCTATGAGTCTTTGAGTAAACTCAAAATATAAGGTTATGTTGGTGTGACCCAAGGTCACTAACCCATGGTACCACCATTCATGGGCCTCCCCATCCAAATGTAATGTAGCCAACTTGATGGGATCAAACTCTACCATCTGATGTAGATGGAACTAGGTGTCTAACTTTTGTACCCATGATCTAGTTGAACATTTGAATGACCCATAAAAACACAGAATATACACTTTCCCTAGTGTCTCCTAAAGCCTATTGTTCTACCTCAAAGCCTTTTGGTGCCTTTAGGCTTGTTTTTCATCTGAAGGTTGCAAAAATATATGAATCTCATGGTTTCTTAAAAGTCATGCCCCAACCTCCTATACTCCACCAAATAATCCTCAAAAGGAATATCCTAGCCATTCTACTCCGCTTGTTCAATTGTTGCCTCATTAAGAAATTGTGGCATGGTGAGTTTGGAAGACCTGCTATATATTTGGGGATGGTTGTCCACAATTATTTGCATGAATGGCTTCTCCACTATTAGGTCCCTTTCCATTAATGGGATTCTTGTTAGGTTTCTCCCCCAATGGGGTTCATGTGGAACCCCCTTTGCTTCCTAATTTTCTCATCAACACTGCCATCTTAGCGAAGTGATTTAGGATGCTAAGCAAGTTGTTAAAATTCTGATTTTCCTTATCCCCCATGACTGTCTCCTCTTTTTCATAGGGTATTTTTTCCCATTTCCCCTTTTTAGGTGTTTCTTCCTCTTCTTCCCACTGGAGTGGGTTCTCTCACATGATAACTTCTTCTATAAGTGACTCCCCTGTAGTGGTGTTTGTCATGACTCATCAAACCTCTACTAAAATCTACCCCTCAAACCACATAACTTTCCAAGACCATGATTTGTTATCACTGTAAGATACCCTCTAGGAAGTGTCTCAAATTTCCCCTTAAATTTCTGAATTTTGCTAGAGGTACTCTTAGTGATATTTTGTCAAACAGTTAATTTGTGGATGGGTGTAGATGCACTTTCCTTAAATCTCATTTAAGATGAAAAAACACAGTGCTATATATATTCTCAAGAAAATCCTCCAAATGGAAATATATCATTCAAACTAAACTCAACAAGAGATACATCATTGATATTCATTATACATTAGAGAAATGGGCATTTTCCACTAATGAAATTAACTCAGAATTACATAATAACATGTCATTAATTTAAGGACTAATAAGAGAACTATTACAACATGATAAAATCAATGAATTTGGTTACAGTTCAATGATATGATGACAGTGGCCCCATCAAACAATAGTGGTAACAATCCTCATCATTTAACTCTAAAATATATCCCAAGAATCACTCAACTCTGACATAATACTTAAAACAAACCACCAAGGTACACACAACCCATAAATGGAAGCTAACAATAGCAACACCCAACAGACTTCAGTTAAGGGACTCGTCCCTCCTCAACTAGCCATAAAGACTCCTAATAATGATGAACATTGGCTACTGTATATAGAAAACCTTCGACCAACAAGAGAGATAGGAAAATCAACCTCTTTGGCTATGGTTTCACAACCTAAAAAGTAGATAGCAGAGCTAAACGAACCCAAAAATAACTCTATCACTACTATGTCAAATCTTGGCATACACACCCAACTGAACTCGACCCATAGGATTGGTAACTTGTTTCAAAAGAATGTAGCGGGCCTCGATCCCTTTTTACTTTTGTCTCAACCATGATATATACCAGGAAACTCGACCCTCTTCTACAATGACTAACTCAACCTCTTTTGAATGAAATTGACACCCCCAAGTAGTGACTACATACAACAAAAGGGAAATGGCTTTGGCTTTTGTAAGATATCTCAGATTTGGTCCTCTAACACCACAGATAACTCAACCGGCAAAGATATATTAGAATACCCAATATTAGAAGATAAAATCAACTGATAACAACATGAAATATTACTCGTTATTTTCCTTTTCTCCTCCTCAGTCCACAATGAAGGTTGATGATGAATATGAGTGATTCCATCCCAAAACTAGCTAGGGTGTATAGCTTCAACACTGAAACTAGCAAAACAGAATAAGCATTTCCAAAAACCATAGAGTCTTTCTCAAGGGTTCTCCAAATTTCTTTTTCTCAAGTTAAGAAATGAAAGAATGAGGATAAAATCCTCATTTCCCCTCTTTTATAACTCATTGGCCACTTTTGCCACCATTTTCCCTTTTATTTTAATAATGTCACTTTAGTGGGTTTTCTCACTTTATATTTTTAAAGTGACTTTTCATTATCTTAGGACCTGTTGATGCCTCGAAAATCGCTGCAACAACATCGGGGAAAACCACCCGGTCTGGACCTTAAAGGCAGCTCCTTTTCCATTTGGTATGGTGGCTCCGACTGGAAATAAAGGGACCAGTTTCCCAATAATTTGAAGATGGGATGGATAAGTGATGGATTTCTACTAATGATAATGGATGATTATTTAATCTATAAAATAAAATTATGAACAACTGATCTATCCCGGGGAATTTCTGCTTAAGTGTAACTTTTGATGATCGTTATTCACAAACAGGCATATAGATGACTCTACTAATAAATAAAGAGATTTATTCATATGATAATTACTTTGTTCAAGTAGTTGAACAAAATAATGATTAAAACATTATTACACTATTCATCATATATCACTGACATACATATGATTGAAGGAATAACACTCCTTCAACATTCAATAGTGATAAGCATAAGGACTGCTGTTAAAACACATATATATATCCAATGATAGCAAGGTTAAAATAAAATGCCGATTCACATTAAAGAATGAAGCAAGAGCATAGATAATAGTACCATATGTTATTTGGATCACTCCCAATATCAATCGCATTCAAATTCCTTCTTCCAACTTAGAAACACTTCCACAATAAAGTAATAGTGCACATATCATCAAAGCTTTCTTCGTTAAAATTCAGAATGTTGGCCCAGTGTTCATAAAAATTATCAGAAGTACAAGAGTGTAACTCCTTGATTTGAGTTTGTACAAAAACTAAGGACCCTTTCTAAATGCATGAAAGGGTCTATAAATACTATCTAATGCTAACTAGTTATGAAATAAAAATGCTACTAGGTGGTATAACTAAATCATGAAAATCTCTAAAAATATACCTGTTTGCAGTCGGCAGCATAATTCACTGTTTCTGATGATCTTCCTTTTGCTTGAGTTGGCAGATAGCAAGCATTGGTTGCAATTCTGGAGGGTGACCCAGATGAGAATGCAGCTGGGTTGAATATGTGGCATCATGAATTTCGGGAATCATATAACTGATTGCATCGGTTAAACATTTGAGCGCTGCCCTTTGACTGTATGGCTTAACTAGGAAAAACCAAAAGGTATCCCAAGTTAAACTTTGTATGCCTGCGATTAATCTCCCGTTCTTCTCCAATTCTTGATTGCATATTTGTTCTAATGCCTTGGCTGATGGCAATTTACCTGGAGTACACTGTGAGATCAAGTTAGACAGATGAAGAGTATTATTGGTTAATTCAATTAAATTACTGGTTGATACTCTGCATCTTGAGGTTTCTCTTTCTTCTTTCATCAATTGTGACTACCATTCTAGGAAAAGGATTTCTTTATGTGACTCTAGAATTTTAGGCAGATTTGCGGCTTGTCCTTCACTGGTTTCTTGCTAAGCAAGAAATTTGGTTAAAGTCTCATCGGCTTGTTCCAAATCCTGCCTAGCTTCGACTGATTTGTCAATTATTGATGAAGTAATCTCACAGAGGGGCTCAGCAAGGAAATATTATGACATAGCAATTTTAGCTGTGTAATCAATGCTTTATTAATCTGGAGAGCCTCAGACCTGAAATTTGTTGTTTGAGTAAAATCTTTGAATATTTCTACCTGTTGTGATAATTGAGTGATTTGCTCATTCATTGTCTTTAGCTTGGTTAACGCTAAAGATAATTCTTTTTGTTTCTGCACTGCGCTCTGGTCTATCCTCTGCTTCTCTTTGATCAATTTTTCATTTAATCGATTGTTTATTTGCTGTTGTTCTGCTAGCTGTTGTATTAACTGTTCTATCCTTTGTTGTCTCTCGGATACCTGTGACTATAAGGAAACGATTGTTTGGTCATTTTCTTTGAGTAAAGTGCTTACTTCCAATTCTTTATCCATAGTAGCTGCCGAGTAAGCTCTGACATACTGAGAAAGTTTTGTTAGGTCTTCATATGGATTGAATTATTCTTTCCATACCACATTAGCGATCTCTGTTTGTATGGGTAAAAGGGAAGATTGATCAAGTCTTCTTCTTTTCCTCTATTTTTTCACTACAACCCTATGTTTGGGACTGTAAAAGACATCTAATGGTGATATGTCTTCAATCTGCAAAACAATCTGATCAGATGGATCCTTAGGAATTATTTCTACATCTTTGCTGGTGGGTAGGCCGTTGGTTCCTCCAGTTGGAACTATAGTTTCCACTGTATCTTAACCAACTGTTACTTTAGGTGTGCTAAAACCTTGTGAACCTTCCAGATTTCTTATAATATAATCGAATTATTGCCATTCTTGGAGGAGCTTGGGATCAATCTGGGTGTCTAGATTGATGTGTTCACTGCTCTTGTCCTGTTCTTTTTCTGCTCTTTCTCCTGTTGTTTCCCCTGATGTTTCCCCTACTCTTTCTTCTGCTCTAGTTCTTTTCCTTTTTCGGGAATCTTCTCTATAGCAGGAGGTTTATCAATAATTTGCTGCTCAGGCTCGCTTGACTGAGTTGTTGGGGTTGTCACTAATAACTCCAGAGGTAGAGTTTGCAACCTTTGTTCTCTGAGCCTATTAAATTCTACTATCCCTTCATCATTATATCTCATTTTGGCCAATGTTTGTACCTGGAATAATGATTCTGCTAAAGAAAACAGGTCATCAAATTCGTCTTTTTCATGTTCAAACCTTGTTAGTTTGGCTTGTTCAAGAATAGTATAGACAACTTTCCTTGGATCGAATTGCCTGTTAGGAATAGTTGCAAGATTGAGCATGTTTATCTTTTCTGCCTCCTTTTTAACATGCTTGTAATCATGTAGAGTATAAAAACTGCATCTCAAAGGAAATGTAGGCCAAGCCTATTTTTTAGAATTCCTAAGAGTTTTGGATATTCCTGTTGTTGTTATTTGGTAAGCCAATTCTCGAGCTAACAGCTTATCAGGTACATACAGAGGAAGGACATGAGGTCTTGTGAGACTACCAAAAATCCTTATATATGTAAACTTGTCTTCCCCGAACCAATTCCCTACATCATTCAAGTCAATCTCTGCTTCCATTGAAATCTTAGGGGCATGCTTATCAAAAATGGCATAATAGATAGGAAACATGAAACCGTTACCAATTTGGTACAAGTAGTCTTTATAGTGCGCCTTCCATAACTTTTGATGATAAATGTGGATTAGCTGAGGGTCTTGTGAATTCCATCTCCACCCGAGTACGGGAAATTCAGAATTAAAGCAAAGAGTATCCATAACATAAGCACTGTAATAGAAAGGGGAAATAGTTCTGGTGGTTACGCGTGTATTTGATCTAAATTCAAGAATTGTAGTAGCTAACTTGTTGGACAATATGTTTGCCCAATCCATCATTTCACTATTAACCGCTGCTTCCATCAAAGGAACCATTTCAATAGTAAACTTCGCAGAATCATGCAATCCCCACATTCTACACATCGTTGCCCCGACATAACAGTAAGGGGAACATAATGAATCTACAGAGTACTTACCTGATGATTCATGTTTGTGCTTTTCAGTATTTTGTCTCCACTGCTTAATTGGGGCCGATTCAGTCTCATTCTCTTCTGCGAACTTTTCAAGAAAGGCTTTGTTGTATTTATTTTTAGGTTTGGGCAGGTGATACATCTTCCTTAAGTCATCAGGCTGAAATGAGCCAAAAATCCTTCTGTCAACTGTGCAAAATGTTGTATTTAAAACCAGAATTTCTTCTACCGCCCATCGCACTACATCAGTGTATGGAAGAATTTTCTCACATGCTGCTATCTTGTGTAAACATGAATCCGCTAAATCTTTAAGGGAAGCTTCCGATTTACTAGTTGAATCTGCAGTGGCTCCTCCTGATGCTTCCTCAGGCTCCTCTGCTTCAATTAAATTGTAGATGCTTTTCCAACTTGTATTTCCGAGGCCGAGACAAGTAGTGTTGGAGATTAAACCTTTTTTACTTGGTCGTGGATCGTTAGTCGACTGCACTGTCGCTATAGGGGCGGCTGCTGCTATGGATTTCTTAGATTTCTTTCCCATTTGTTTCAAATTCGTTACTTCGGTGGAGTTCTGCACAGAGAATGAAACGAATGTGATACAAAGAATAGCTAGTATAAACCAATATGGAAGGATTATGTCAATTGGCGTATAATAAAGGATTATAGTGAAACTGCCGCAGATAAAATATAAAGGAAAATCTCGCCATAACTTCTTCATTAATTGGCCGCTTAACCCGTCAATCATGGTGAAGGAGTTCATGAATACCCATTATATCATTTGTATGGTGAATGATCCATTCAAGCGTGGCTTGGATTCTTTAATGAATAATCAGGGATAAATCACAATCAGTGATAGGTAACATGAAAGGAAAGGGTTTTAATAATAATCCAAAATATCATCAGATCACCGAAAGGTGATACATTACATGCAAGTCGTCTAAATATTTTTCGAAACACGTGCCATGATTTAATGCATCACATTTGGGGATGGGTTCGGGTCATATTACTTATGCCATTGCAACATCGCCGATCGCTGATGGCGATACGCTTTATCGCATCGGAGAAATGAGGGTGGTGTTTATTTATGCTATGTGCTTTTCCTTTTCCCGATATCCGATAGCGATTTCCTTTTCGGATCGGAGTGAATCAAAGGGTCTTTTATATATGTTTTCTTATCATTGCGATATGCGATCTTGCGATCGCTTTATCGCAATAACAAATAATTATTAAAAGAACTACTTTATTTTAATTCACAAAGGTTTATTTTAAAATATATCATTCCCATTGGAAATTTTGTGAGGTTTTTCTAATGATGAGTTAATACCAATTTATTCATACATCTAAAAAGGGACCCATTTCACATTATGAGTTTTAAGTAAAAATTTTATGAAATGGGGGGTTGCTGTACAGCACAACAGGACCCATGTCCCCTTTTCACCACTTTATCCTTTTTAATGTTTTCTCCTAGGCGAATCATGTTCCCTTGGTAAATTTTTTCCATTCTAGCATATAAAAACCTTATTAGGCTAGTGGATCCCCTTCCTTATGTCTCCTAAGGGGATGGGGAAATTACAAGGTACTATGACACAAGTTGACTAAGTGAAGACCCCATGTGCTATGTTATCCTCAGTTTGGAAAATACATGGATCTCTCATGCTTATTCCATCAACGAATGGGTTAAGAGCATTCGATGGTAGACACTATCCTCCCCAAGGATCATACCTAATCTCCCCATCATGTTAGGTGGAAATATATTTTTAATCAATGTTGTTTTCATGTCTATCCTATTAGATTAGAATATCCTCCTTAGCCGAGATTACATCTATGTCATGAATGTTGTCCTGTTTTCACTCTTTCGAGTCTTGATACTCCCACATGACAGGTGGGTCATCACAATTGATCAAATCAACTACTATGATCCCCCATCCCATGCTTCTTTGGATAAAATCTCAACTTATACTACTTAGGTTGAGTTTTTGTGCTATGTTTCCATTGCCACTAGTCATGTAACATCCACTCCCAATAATCGTGATCCCATGCCTCCAGAACCACTTCCCAACCCCTTTAGCCTAGAGATTGGGATGATTAAATGACCCTTGGGGACATCCAAACATATTTCTTCACATAATCCTAAAATAAATACTGACCTCTTAACCACATGCTTGCCAATGGATGAATAATTTTTTGACACCATTACTTCTATATCTAGTCTTAGTCTTAGTAATAACTGCCATCTGGTCATTTTTCTATAAATTGCTTATCGATTCCTAACCACTCAATTAGTTCACCCTCTCATTCCCATTCCTTTAGGACTATTCCCTCTCATATATTATCATCTCTTTCCAGCACTATGGGTTTTGTGGAATCTAATTCAATTGGTCATCAACCCATAAGAGATGTTGTGAAGCAATTTAAGGTCCCAAGATTCCCAATAAACATCATACAACCTAGTGAATTTGATACATTATTTTAGATCTTCCTTTTTGGATGTCTAAACTTAAACCTCTTACTCTTATACCTTTGGTTTATCATCCTAGGTATATGGAAGCAACCCTTCCCCTAGTCCATGTCTCATGAAACTCTTGCCCTAGTCCATATCTCATGAGACTACGGGCAATACCAGTTCCCACCTTGGGCCCACTAGTCCTAGCTCTCAACACAACACAAGACCGCACTTTAGATTTTGTGGGAGACCTCATCATATCTTGTTGTGTTCAATTCTCCTATATATTACCAAATTACAATCCATGTGACCTATTTTACATTATCTACTAAAATAGCTTCATCACTTTAGGTGGCGAAGCCCCTTCAACTTCAATTTCGTTGGTTACCTCCTCTAATGGTGATGTGGGATCCTTTAAGGAGTGTCTATTATGGGACCCATTGATCCCTACCTTTCTTATAGGAATTCCCTTTTGCAAACCTTCGATACCTTGTCTTCCTATAGGGGGTGCCACAAATTTGCTTTAAGGCCCATCTTAGCCCCCTTCCCCTCCCCTCTCTCCATGGTCCTCGATATGTCCCTCCTTTGGTGAACCTTAACACTCAAAATTTTAGACACACAGTTATATTTCTTTAGTTGTTGGGATGATCTCTTTAGTTTTATTCTCATCATTTCTAGGTGTCAAGATTTATCCTTCCCCTGAGGACCCAAATCTGCATGTTACTTACCCACAAACTCATACAATTTGTGCACATATTATCCCAATGGCACCCACTTCTATGTCAAACGTTGGAAATGTGTTTTGAAATACAAAATTTACATTTTGGTACTCCTTTGTCTCATCCTTTCATCAAAAAATATATATACTTAATACTCTTGGCACTGATTCTATTTATTTCAATTAAATGTTTTTATAATCAATACTTTCTCTTCCAGTATTCAGTTTCATGTGTAGGTCCCTTCACAGTATCCAAGATGCATCTCACACTGGCATTATCTCACCCCCTTCATGTATGTACCTATTCAAAATGGCATGCTAGGCACTTATTTTATACTCTTTTCCTAACCATACATACAACTTTAGCCCAATTTTTATGCATTTGGATGGGGCTATTTAGTAGCTTCCTAGTTCCATGGATTTCCATATTCATAGCACCCATTGTATTTTTGGCGCCTATGTTACTTCATTCCATAGGGTAGGAATATGACATTTTTCATCTTAGAGAATGAACCTGATAATTTTTTCTTATCGTTATTCTAACCCATCCCATCTTGGTCATTATTATGTTTTGGTTGTTTCTAATGAATTCACTACCATGTTCTCATTTGGTCTCTCATTCCCCCATGTTCGGTAAACTATTTTTGTTACAACCCTCCATTTATTTACCTCCTTGGAGACCAACCAATGGGCTTCTCTCCCTTCATACATCTTAATTCAACTCTTTCCCTATCACACGAGTTATTTCACATTGGGGGTACATATATCCTTGTTTGTACATTCAACTCTAATATATTTTCATTCATTTGGTAAGTGTACAAAGTATATTTTACCAAAAACAAACCCCTTATTTCATTACCACATATATGTATATTCTTTTTTTCATGGAAATAGTCCTAATCATCCTTAGTATAGGCATATACATTGAGTAATATATGCTTTCTGAGTACCCACTAATTACCACCGTCTACATATCACACTATCCTTGAATGTGATACCCAATTTCCCCTCCCTGTAGCCTCTCTATCCTTAGTTACAATTTGACAAGTACAATACCACATCCAATTGTTCTCCTAACACTAGGCCACCATCTATCCAATTGTTCTTTTACTATTGTCATATGTCATCCATCACTTATTCTCCATCCAAGGGAAGTCTAAAGTTCCCCCCATGCCTCTTTAATTAGATTCATTATGATTAACATGCTTACTAATTTACAGTGGTATATGTCCATTCTTTAGTTGATTTCTAAAGGAACCTCTGCCCTTGGAATTTGTGTTTTCATTCCTATCAAATTCAGTGCATTGATTCTAGAAATGTAGTATTATCTTGGTTCTCATTGCTCCGTGGTATGATGAACCTTGGATAGACTAGGGAGAGGCACTGTAGCTCCCTCCATCTATTGGCCCTATTAACGTTCAACATCAAAACATTATCACATTAATATAGGTCCTATCTAACGATAATTGTAGTTTCAAATTTTAGTTAAAGACCTCTAAGATTGGTAATCATTTTATAGACATCAAGTATAAACACTCATGTTTATGTCGAGTTCCATAAAATGCTTTCCTCAAAACACCTTTTTTCTATTCTTGTCACCTTCACAAGCAATGCAAATTTCCACTTCACAAATTCACTAGTTATTGTTCCCTTGAGCATCATAGACAAGATCCTAAAACATCTTCTCACTTATTGTAACCATATTTATTGGTCATTTTCATGAGCATGGGACATTCTTGCCTCATTTGTATAATATAATAAATTTATACATATTGTTTTTTTGCAGACGATCCCTTCTTCATCCCCTTTAGGATGCCCTTCTCTCCTTGGTTTTTGTTTCTCTGTCAAAGTATCAATCATGCAATATTTAAACAAAAAATCTATGATGTATTTTGGCTATACATTTGATCCTAAACTCATAGAAAAGGGGGAAATTGTTATCAGCTAAAAATATCACAACATCACACATGTGATTGTTGAAAAGGTCATTATCATAATATGTTAAAGGTTACTAATGTTTATTAAATAAATAACTCAAGGGAAATGAAAAACTATACAAAGGTGGATCTTAATTTGTGCACAGGTATTCAAATGTGGAAATGTATACTCATATTATTACTCAAAAATGAATTCAGATTACAGAGAGAATTACAGAGAGAATTCCTTATCAGATATTGACTATCGTTGCATTTATCGGGCTTTATGCCGATCACAGAGGATCAAGCAATACCGAAGGCTACCTGGCAATGGATAGGATCTACCTCAGAATATATAGATGGGACTCATATACAGACTTGACTGACCGCTAATAGCTCTGGTCACTTTAGGTTCTTACCAATGCCAAGCACATTGATACACAGGCTTCTCAGATCTCTAAGACTGTCTAAGACTCTAAGACTCTCCAAATTTGAATTCCTCATGAATGAGCCTTACCCTCATTTTATAGCAAATGAGAGGGGACAATCACTCCTGTAGGGCATCGAACAGGTGGAAGGAATCATTGCTTTCGGGTAACACCGAGGTGACATATGCACAAAGATTCTAGTCCAGAAAAGTAAAATCCTACGGAAAATATGCTACCTCCACTATTTTCATAGTGGATCAACTGTTTTACAAAGTGGATACTTTGGTACAACAAAGCCCACAAGAAAGCCGACAACAATTAAGCCCTTGTGACTGGACAACATTATTACAAAATGGATGCTTTTATGGATAAGCTCATGAGAACCGTCAGAATACAGTTAGTTCAGGGAATCTATTTCTTTTGTACAATAATTCATCCCAGCCTTTGGTGAAGATCCTACGGACTATCATTGGTTTTCCCAAGACAATTTGATGTTTTATTTTGATTGAAACTAGCCATTCATAATGACCTTTCATATATTCTTTTAAGGAATTATTTACATCATGGAATGGTGTCCATTCTTCATACATTTCTTTAACAGTTTTATGTGGGGTGTGAAAGAATTCTCCAATATTATGTTCAAAGAATATAACACAATGTTGTCTGCAAAAGTTTTCATGGTAAATTGGGTCCATCGTTGTTCGATTGACCCCATAATCAATCCACCACTGTTGAAACCAATTAGCTTGCTGGTTTCTCTGGAAGGATGCGATTGTACTAAACTTAAGTTTAGTATAATGTGTCTCCTCTTTGCCGTCAACATTTAAGAAAGTCCCACCATAGCTTTTTCAGGAAAAATAATCTTTGGGTCTCCTTTTGGCCATGTGGCTGCATTATGAGTGGGCCAAGACCATGATAATTTCTGGTACGATGTATGCAGAAATATTTTTCATATATTCCACTACGGGCTCCTCCATGTTACCAAATGCCAGATATATCATGGAAAGTTTGCTGTAAAGCAACTTCTGCAAATCTGGCTTCTCTTTGTGCATGTTCATATATCATATCATGTATCCATCTGCTGCCTTTTGGATACACTTTTCTTTCTGGTACAAGATGTTGGATATCTATATGCGGCTATAAATTAGCATCAAGTACTTTTGTATTTCTTAGCTGCCAATTGGGTTTCCATTTTTTCTTGTACTCCTCCCAAGCTTGGTTTTCAGGAATAGTTCGAAGGACTTCTTGCTTTTGGGAGTGGTCCCATTCTGTGACTATCATCATGATATGATCTTGAGGCTGAATGTATTCTCTACTGAGAAAATCTAGAAGACAATTCTCTTCTCCTTTTATGTGTTCGACCTGAAAGTCGAAGTTAGTGAAGAGTGCTTGCCATCTGGCAAATTTTGACTCACCTAGTTTTTTGATGTCTTTAGTTAAGACCTTTTGCAGAGCAGAAGCATCAGTTCTGAGTAAGAACTATTTGTTGATAAGGTAGACATCAAATTTACTGATGCAATTCCATGCTGCTTTGACCTCTTTTTCGATGGTGGAATAATTTTGCTCAGTTGGATTCCATACTCTAGATGCATACTGAACAATTTGTTCAGTGTCACCAATTCTCTGTTTGAGGATTCCTCCCCATCCAATATTACTGGCATCTGTTTTGACAATTTTGAAAGCATTGTCATCTGCTACATACAATATAGGAAGAGACTTTACCTTGGCTTTAATGTTCTGAACAACCTTGGCATGAATTTCTGTCCATTCTGGTGGATTCTTCTTAAATCTGTTTTTCAACACACTCATGTCAGTAGCACAATCTTGATAAAAATTACTGACATAATTTAGGCATCCTAAGAATCTTTGCAACTGATTCTTATCTATGATAACATCAGTAAATTTGTCAGCAAATTCCAATGCATGCTTCTGTAGGGAAATTTGGCAATTAGAGATGGTGTGGCCGAGAAATTTAATAGAAGTCTGGAAAAATTCTATCTTCTTTTTACTGAGAACAAGACCACTATACTTAACCAATTATTTAAAAGTATGCACATGTTTGAAATGATCTTGGATGTTCTTTGAGAAGATCAGAACATCATCAATATATACTATAAGCCAATCAAAGCATGGCTTAAAAATCTTGTCCATTACCTTCTGGATATTGGATGGAGCATTCTTCAATCCAAAAGGCATGACATTCCACTCGTAGTGGCCTACTGGTATGATGAAAGCGGCCTTGAACTTATCTTTTTCTGCAATGGCAACTTGCTAGAATCCTACTTTCAGGTCAAACTTAGAAAATATCTTAGCACCGGCTATCCTACTTGTTAAATCACCTTTATGGGGTATAGGATAGGTGTCATCAACAAGAATAGAATTCAGAGGTTTGAAATTTATTACCAATCTTGGAATGCCTTTGATTTGTTCGGCTCTCTTATTGACATAAAACCCATAACAGTTCCAGGGACTGTCTGATTCTCTGATAAGCTTTCTGTCGAGGAGCTACTTGATCTCTTTTTCACAGAGATCTCTATACTCCTTGCTCATGGGTATGGCTCTGCTTTTGCAAGGTATCCTTGTGTATCCTTCTTTGTATAGGAGTTCTACTATATGCTGCTTCCTGTGCCAGAATGCATTGGGTTCCTCTAAGCAGCATTCATCTTCAATCTGCTTCTTTAAATCCTCAATTCTTCTTTTGATCTAAGGATCTTTAAGCTATTCTTCAATTCTGAGTGTGGATTTAAGATCTTTTAGATCTAACAATCTGGCTCCTACTTTGTCTAGGTTTTGTATAGTCTGGACCATTGTCGAGACACAAGGATTAGAGATATATGGCAATTCTATCCTCTTTGATGTTCCCTTTGAAGTAGGAACAGATATAAAATATCTAGCTTTATTATTTTTCATTCTCGTTGAACCATGCGGCTAAACAGCTGCAAGGAAAATGTTTCCTAGGATGCAATCAATAGGGATATCTGCAACTGCGAACTTCAGATTGATGCAGTGATTGTCAAAACAGATGGATGCCTTAGGCACCTCATATTTGAGTTTTTTATTGCCCAATCCTACTACATCTCTTTTTGCAGAGACCCAATATTTTGTTGGAATGATTTTCTTATTAAGGATGTTTACATCAGCTCCTGAATCGAGGAGTGTTGTAAGCTCAAACATTTCACCCTTAATACATATGTTTACTCTAACATGGTGTTGCTGATAGGAAATAGCTAGGAGCCTCATTTCTTTGAATCCAAAGATAGGGTCTTTTCTTCCTTCAACAACCTCAATATTTGGATTGCTGGTGTATTCAGTACTATCCCATGGATGGGCACCTTCTTCTTCTTCTTTCTCTGGCACCTGCTTTCCTTTCTTTAGTTCTGCCATCTGAGACTTTAGAGCAGAAATCTCAGATTTAATGTTGTGAATCTCTCAATTCACTTCCCCCAAGGTTAGAGAATGCACCTTATCTAGTTTATTATGATGCCTTTGAAAAGATCTAGTATTTCTATCAAAAGAAGCATATACAAATAATGGCTTCTTACCTGAGCTTCTGGAAGTGTTGGATTTGAGCTGGTCCATAAAGGTTTCAGTTAGCCTGTTTTTCATTTCACCATCTTCCATTGCTCTGATTTGAGATAAGATTTTTATCTCATCTTCTTCTGTTGCAGCCATTAAGATCTTTTCTTTTTGTGGTCTGAAGTTGATTTCTTCGGATCTAGGACAAGAACTTCTGAATCTGAACCCTCTTGCATATGTGCTTGTAATTCTTCAAGTGATGAGGAACTAAAAGAATCATAAGATGATTCTTCATACTGGTGCTACTGAGCTAATTCTCTTATTACCACATTTAGGCAGTGTTCTGTCTTGTGGGTATGGGAACCACATTTCATGCATTGCATGGATCCCTTTCCTTCTTGCTTGACTTGCTTTCCCCTTTGAGCAGAGGCTTGAGATTTCTTGCCTCAATTCCGCTTAGACTCTTCTCCTTCTGGACATTATGAAGATGTATGTCCAGTTTTACCACACAGCCAGCAAGTTAGGCTGTTCCGTTTCTCATGTTTAGATGTATGGAGATGGATGTCAGAAGGTCTATAATAATTGGTTCTAGGGATATATTTGTAGTACCATTTTTTGGCTTTGGAGGTGCAGCCTTTGGACTACTAAGGATTCTTCCTCTGATATTTGTAGCTTCTAAATTTCTATTTGTATTCCTTTTTGGCCCTTTTCTTTGCTTTCCTCCGTTTGACCAATGGGTCATCAACTGTAAGTCCATACTTGTTGCAGATGGACTTTTTATCAAGAAGCTTCGAAAGCTTCTCCAGAGATTTGTTCACTTTAGAACTGGTGCAAAGACTTACCAGAGTCTTTGTAATGTGTGCATATATCTCGCCCCAAGTATAGGACTCAAATGGCAACTTAAAGACTTCTTGCAGTCTGATATAATCTACAAATCTGGATGGGAGTGCAACAAGATAAACCTGTTTCCATAACATATTTTTTGAATCTTTTACCTCGTAGATTCTCTGCATCTAATCTCTGTGGAAGTCTTCGTACTGTGACATCTTGTGGCACTTTAGATTCATAAGAATAACTTCATTCTTATCTGCAATCTCAGTCTCACTGCCACACCAGTGTTCAAGAATCATAGATGTCAAAGCACCTATCATGTTGCTGATGGTTGAGCCATCTGGATTATGAATTATATCTCCAAATTCATCTTTAAGTAATTCTTCTTCCATTTTTGCAACTAGCTTTGAAGATGATTCTGTTTCCCACCACCTGAGCAGTGTACCTATAAAACATTGGATAATAGTTTTGCAGGCATCTATTTCACTTTTTCCCCTTAAACACATAAGATTGTATTTTGTGAACATCATATCAATTAGCTATCTAATTTGGCCAACGCTCAGATTATCGATGTTCCATTCTCTATGAGATTCTGGGAAGAAAGTGTGGGCTTCTGGAAGCTTGCCTTTGCCTTCCAGTTCAGGTGCAGGGTATTTGTTGAACATACTTTCAAGAGGTTCATAGATAGGCAAGATCTGTGATTAAAGATCTTTCTTATCTTCTTCTTCATCCTTGAATAAGGATGCAATAGTGATCTTTTATGTAGCCTCAGATTCAGAAGATGTGGCTACTTCCTCTGGAAACAATGTTGGGAACCTGTGAATTGGCTTTACAGGATCTTGAATCTTTATGTTTCTTTTATCCAAGAAAGAAGTAGGAACTGGATTTTCTGTCTTAGATATACTCATGCTTTGAACTTTTTCAGTTAAGCCAGAAATGAGATTCTTAGTAGTATCCAAATGATCTACTAATTTTTCTTCTACTCCTTCTATTTTGATCAAAGATTATTTGGGATATGAACGGACAACAGATGAATTAAACTGTACAACATTGAGGCACTTGTTTACCTCATTTATTAACACTTGAACAGTATCAAACTGTTCTTTTATTTCTGCTGCTTTGGCTGAATTAATCTCCAGGCCTTTGATCGCTGTTTTGGTCCAGTTTATTTGTTCACTGGCCTTCTGGATTCTCCCATCTATTCCTAAAGCATTGTCATCTTTTTGCACCAAAGGAATGGCCTTTGCTGCATTCTGGTTTTCTCCAATGATAATTCCTCTATATGGAGGAAATGTAGATGGGGTCTCTATTCTGGTACCATCCAGTGCAATCCAAGCATATTTATTAACTGAAGAGGAAGAAGATGAACCAGTTAACATATGTATAGGGGAAATATTTCTCTTCCATTCATAGAAAGAAATCCATGAATTGTTAACTTCCATATAGTGTTTCCAATCTTTAGCTAATTTTCTTTTCTCATCAATAGTATGGCTCCTGCCAAACTCTTCTGCTTCTGGATTTATGAATAAGTCCCAATTAAGCATAGCTTTCATCCATTTGGAAATTACTTCTGATTTTAAGCAACCATACATAAGAGAAAAGAATTTGTGCATTTCCATGACTGCATGCTTTTTACAGTCATCAAGTATAGGACCAAATCTGCAGGCTGGGATCAAGCCTTTTTCTTGCTCAAGATAGCCTAGGCAATATTTGGAATTGGCTAGCCTCATAACACTAAACATCTCTGTCAGCCTTGGATCTTCTCCTTCAAGGGTTATTATCTCATGCATCATTAAGACATGATTAGACTCTGGCTCATGTGGAAAAGCTATGTCTAAACACTTCGAGTTTGGGCATGGGTTTACAGAAGTGGAAGGAGGAGCTTGTCCCATTCTGGGATGATGGTTTTCATGAATGACAGTTTCAACAAGCGTGCATAAATTTATAGCAGTTCTACATTCTGGACAAGTAACTTCTAAAGAACTGAAATTTACAATCTTGGCAAACTCAAAAAGAGAAATATGTTTACAAGAAGTGGAAATAGAACATGCAGTATCTACAATGGTAGGATCTCTGTAATACTTTGAATTTTTACAGGCTTTCTCAATACCTCTGTAATCAATAGTGGATAATATGGGAAATGACAGTATTGCAGAAGGCTGATTTTCTTTTATATCTGCACAGGTTATTCTTTTTGGGATATGAGGCTTGGGATTAGCTACTACCCAGTGCTCAGGGAAGGTGAGGTCTTCCCATAGAATAGTCTAGTGTTCTATTTTTTAATTTTTCGGGTTTGTAAAGATAACAACACTAGACATTGAGTTACGGCTGGGAGTATGCCTTATGGCTGGCCATAAAGTATTTGTATGTCTAAAACATCCTTTGCACTGTATCGCAATGTTATGCCTTTTTTGTTTCATTTTAAACCCTGAGGTTTGAATCTGCAATTGCAAGATATCACTAATAGTTTCATCATAGATATAAATAGAAAAGTTTGGAAAACAGTCAAAGTGGACTGGGCCATGCGAAAGTGGAGCAACAATCCCTCCAATTAAAGAATCAGTATACTTATTGTGGGTAAGGTCTCGGACAGTGGCCAACACAAATGTATTTAACCCTTGATGAGTTAAAGGGTTGATTCCAATTCCGATACATCCCCGATGTGGTATTGGGTATTTAGTCTCTTAACCTCAACATGTAGAGTTTTGGGATCCAGTAAAGGAATCAACTGGATACTATCAACATTTTCTTGTATCTGACTAGTGGACTCCTTAATGCTTATCTGTTGGGTCCCTATAATACTAGTGATTACCCCATTACTATTGTAATTGTACCTATTATTAATATTGTTGTGCCCCTATTATCCCCATATTGTTATTACTGTGCCCCATAGAATCCCTCTATTGTTATTTTTGTGGATTTATATTATTATTGTTAGGTCGACTGGGTTGTATTGTGACTCCTTAGACTCCTATATATAGAAAGGAGGTTTGTCATTTGAATCATCGAAGAATTGTTCATTTATGTAATGTAAAGGAGGTTTCCCCCTCGAAGAGGCTGAATTTTAAGGCGTTGATCTATCTTTTCTATCTTTTTCTTGAGTTGGTTTCATAACATTATCCTAGTAACAACTTTTAAATGAAACATGGACAAATCACTATAGACTTTTGATGCAGAAATTGCAGGTAAGTGCCAGTAGACAGAAGGCTACGGCTCATCATATTCAAGTTCTGCTTGGTTAAGAACTCTACTGGAACTTGACGCAAACATATCTCTAAAGGGGTTTTCTCTTGCAAATGATTCTCTCTCTTCTAATTCACGGAAGGAAACAGACTTCCTAAATGAATCCATTACTAATATGAGTGATGATTAGAATACCGACCTCTTGAACTAGATGAACCTATCTCTGATACCAATTTTTACAGCAGGGGCTTTTGTCGCATGCTTGCTCTGACTCTTGGACTTGCTGAGTCTCTTCGTATATCTTTACAAAACAACATATGGTGAACCAGTGGTGAACTTAGTGTGTGTTATCACTCAGGTTTTCCTAAAAGTTGTGTAAGAGGAAAGTATACCCGAGGTAACCACAAACCAACCTTTTAGATGCAGAATCTAGCCAATCTGCATCCAGAGAGGGCTCTCT
>APFE031691753.1:0-25003 GCA_000404065.3 Pinus taeda | reverse complement strand
CACTTTATTTTTCTTTCCCTTTGATTTTTCTTTTAGGGTACACCCTCTTTACATTTTTTAACTTTTTTGATTTTTTGGTTTTTCAAGAATATGGAACACCTTTGCTCAAGAAAGAAGGTTTGAACATATTCCATAGTTCAATCAAGACAATCATGAAATATGAAACCTATTGGTATAGGAGGCTAACAGTGTGAACCTACTCAGATCTTCCACGCTCAGCGACCTCAACACACAGCTTCCTCACCTAACAACAATCTAGCGTCCCTTCGATCCTTTGGCGAACCGCTAATGAACTTCCTGTGAACTTTGAATGAAGATTGCAAGACAACTACTACCTCAGCAGACAATGATAAATGCGCACAGCTATTCAAATGCGGAAATGTATACTCATATTATTACTCAGAAATTGATTCAGATTACAGATCAGAGATTACAGAGAGAATTCCTTATCAGAGGTTGACTATCGTTGCATTTATCGGCATAAAGCAGTCAGTCAAGTATGTATATGAGTCCCATCTGTATATTCTAAGGCAGATCCTATCCGTTGCCAGGTAGCCTTAGGTATTTCTTGATCCTCTATGATCGACACAAATCCCGATAAATGCAACGATAATCAATCTCTGATAAGGAATTCTCTCTATAATCTCTGATCTGTAATTTGAATCCATTTCTGAGTAATAATATGAGTATACATTTCCGCATTTGAATACTTGTGCGCATTTATCATTGTCTGTTGGGGTAGTAGTTGTCTTGCAATCTTCATTTGAAGTTCACAAGAAGTTCATTAGGGGTTCGCCAAAGGATCGAAGGGACGCTAGACCATTGTTAGGCGAGGAAGCTGTGTGTTGAGGTCGCAGAGCGTGAAATATCTGAGTAGGTTTGCACTAAGTTCACCACTGATTCACCAGGAGTTGTTTTGCAAAAACAGACGAAGAGACTCAGCAAGGCCGAGAGTCAATGCAAGCTTGTGACAGAAGCCCCTGCTATAAAAGATGAAGCTTTTGAATCTGAACTCTCTTGCATATGTGCTTGTAATTCTTCAAGTGATGAGGAACTGAAAGAATCATAAGATGATTCTTCATACTAGTGCTGTTGAGCTAATTCTCTTATTACCACATTCGGGCATCGTTCTGTCTTATGGGTATGGGAACCACATTTCATGCATTGCATGGATCCCTTTCCTTCTTGCTTGACTTATTTTCCCCTTTGAGCAAAGGCTTGATATTTCTTGCCTCAATTTCACTTAGACTCTTCTCCTTCTAGACATCGTGAAGATGTATGTCCATTTTTACCACACATCCAGCAAGTTAGGTTGTTTCAATTCTCTCGTTTAGATGTATGGAGATGGATGTCAGAAGGTCTGTAATAATGGGTTCTAGGGATATATTTGTAGTACTCTTTTTTGGCTTTGGAGGTGCAGCCTTTGGATTGCTGAGGATTCTTCCTCTGATCTTCGTAGCTTCTAAATTTCTATTTGTATTCCTTTTTGGCCCTTTTCTTTGCTTTCCTCCGTTTGACCAATGGGTCATCAATTGTAAGTCCATACTTGCTGCAGATGGACTTTTTATCAGGAAGCTTCAAAAGCTTCTCCAGAGATTTGTTCACTTTAGAACTGGTGCAAAGACTTACCAGAGACTTTGTAATGTGTGCATATATCTCGCCCCAAGTATAGGAATCAAATGGAAACTGAAAGACTTCTTGCAGTCTGATATAATCTACAAATCTGGATGGGAGTGCAGAAAGATAAACCTATTTCCATAACAGATTTTTTGAATCTTTTACCTCGTAGATTCTCTGCATCCAATCTCTGTGGAAGTCTTCGTCCTGTGACATCTTGTGGCACTTTAGATTCATAAGAATAACTTCATTCTTATCTGCAATCTCAGTCTCACTGCCACACCAGTGTTCAAGAATCATAGATGTCAAAGCACCTATCATGTTGCTGATGGTTGAGCCATCTGGATTATGAATTATATCTCCAACTTCATCTTTAAGTAATTCTTCTTCCATTTTTGCAACCAGCTTTGGAGATGATTCTGTTTCCCACCACCTGAGCAGTGTACCTGTAAAACATTGGATAATAGTTCTGCAAGCATCTATTTCACTTTTTCCCCTTAAACACATAAGCCTGTATTTTGTGAACAGCATATCAATTAGCTGTCTAATATGGTCAACACTCAGATTATCGATGTTCCATTCTCTATGAGATTCTGGGAAGAAAGTGTGGGCTTCTGGAAGCTTGCCTTTGCCTTCCAGATCAAGTGCAGGGTATTTGTCCAACCTACTTTCAAGAGGTTCATAGATAGGCAAGATCTATGATTCAGGATCTTTCTTCTCTTCTTCTTCATCCTTGAATAAGGATGCACTAGTGATATTTTCCGTAGCCTCAGATTCAGAAGATGTGGCTACTTCCTCTGGAAACAATGCCGGGAACCTGTGAATTGGCTTTACAGGATCTTGAATCTTTATGTTTCTTTTATACAAGAAAGAAGTAGGAACTGGCTTTTCTGTCTTAGATATACTCATGCTTTGAACTTTTTCAGTTAAGCCAGAAATGAGATTCTTAGTAGTATCCAGATGATCTACTAATTTTTCTTCTACTCCTTCTATTTTGATCAAAGATTCTTTGGCATATGAATGGACAATAGATGAATTAAACTGTACATCATTGAGGCACTTGTATATCTCATTTATTGACACTTGAATAGTATCAAATTGTTCTTTTCTTTCTGCTGCTTTGGCTGAGTTAATCTCCAGGCCTTTGATCGTTGTTTTGGTCCAGTTTAATTGTTCACTAGCCTTCTGGATTCTCCCATCTATGCCTAAAGCATTTTCATCATTTTGCACCAAAGGAATGGCCTTTGTTGCATTCTGGTTTTCTCCAATGATAATTCCTCTATATGGAGGAAATGTAGATGGGGTCTCTATTTTGGTACCATCCAGTGCAGTCCAAGCATGTTTAATAACTGAAGAGGAAGAAGATGAACCAGTTAACATATGTACAGGGGAAACATTTCTTTTCCATTCATAGAAAGAAATCCATGAATTGTTAACTTCCATATAATGCTTCCAATCTTCAGCTAATTTTCATTTCTCATCAATAGTATGGCTCCTGCCAAACTCTTATGCTTCTGGATTTGTGAATAAGTCCTAATTAAGCATAGCTTTCATCCATTTGGAACTTACTTCTGATTTTAAGCAACCGGACATAAGAGAAAAGAATTTGTGCATTTCCATGACTGCAAGCTTTTTACAGTCATCAGGTATAGGACCAAATCTGCAGGATGGGATCAATCCTTTTGCTTGCTCAAGATAGCCTAGTCCATATTTGGGCTTGGCTGGCCTCATAACACTAAACATCTCTGTCAATCTTGGATCTTCTCCTTCAAGGGTTATTATCTCATGCATCATTAAGACATGATCAGACTCTAGCTCATGTGGAAAAGGTATGCCTGAACACTTTGGGTTTGGGCATGGATATACGGAAGTGGAAGGAGGAGCTTGTCCCGTTCTGGGATGATGGCTTTCATGAATGATAGTTTCAGCAAGCGTGCATAAATTTACAATAGATCCACACTCTGGACAAGTAACTTCTAAAGAATTGAAATTTACAATCTAGGCAAACTCAAAAGAGAAATATGTTTATAGGAAGTGGAACTAGAACATGCAATATCTATAATGGTAGGATCTATGTAATACTTTGAACTTTTACAGGCTTTCTCAATACCTCTGTAATCAATAGTGGATCTTCTGGGAAATGACAATATTGCAGAAGACTAATTTTCTTTTATATCTGCACAGTTTATTCTTTTTGGGATATGAGGCTTGGGATTAGCTACTATTTTGTGCTCAAGGAAGGTGAGGTCGTCCCATAGAATAGTCCGGTGTTTTATTTTTTTATTTTTCAGATCTATAAGGATAACAACACTAGACTTTGAGTTACAGCTAGGAGTATGCCTTATGGCTGGCCATAAAGTATTTGTATGTCTAAAACATCCTTTGTATTGTATCGCAATGTTATGCCTTTTTTGTTTCATATCAAACCCTGAGGTTTGAATCTGCAATTGCAAGATACCACTGATAGTTTCATCATAGACATAAACAGAAAAGTTTGGAAAACAATCAAAGTGGACTGGGCCATGCAACAGTGGAGCAATAATCCCTCCAATTAAAGAATCAGTATACTTATTGTGGGTAAGGTCTCAGACAGTAGCCAACACAAAAGTATTTAACCCTTGATGAGTTAAAGGGTTGATTCCAATTCTAATACATCCCAGATGTAGGTATTGGGTATTTAGTCTCTTAGCCTCAGCCTGTAGAGCTTTGGGATCTAGTAAAGGAATCGACTGGTTACTATCAACATTTTTTTGTATCTGACTAGTGGAATCCTTAATGCTTATCCTAGTAACAACTTTTAAATGAAACATGGACAAATCACTATAGACTTCTGACGCAGAAATTGTAGGTAACTGCCAGTGGGCAGAAGGTTGCGGCTCATCATATTCAAGTTCGGCTTGGTTAAGAACTCTACTGGAACTTGACGCAAACATATCTCTAAGGGGATTTTCTTTTGCAGATGATTCTCTCTCTTCTAATTCACGGAAGGAAATAAACTTTCTGAATGAATCCATTACTAATATGAATGATGATTAGAATACCGACCTCTTGAACCAGACGTTACTGGCTCTGATACCAACTTTTACAGCAGGGGCTTCTGTCACAAGCTTGCTCTGACTCTTGGACTTGCTAAGTCTCTTCATCTGTCTTTGCAAAACAACTCCTAGTAAACCAGTGGTGAACTTAGTGTGAACCTACTCAGATATTTCATGCTCTGCGACCTCAACACACAGCTTCCTCGCATAACAATGGTCTGGCATCCCTTCGATCATTTGGCGAAACCCTAATGAACTTCCTGTGAACTTTGAATGAAGATTGCAAGACAACTACTATCTCAACAGACAATGATAAATGCGCACAACTATTCAAATGCGGAAATGTATACTCATACTATTACTCAGAAATTGATTCAGATTACAGATCAGAGATTACAGAGAGAATTCCTTATAAGAGATTGACTATCGTTTCATTTATCGAGATTTATGCCGATCACAGAGGATCAAGCAATACCGAAGGCTACCTGGCAACGAATAGGCTCTGCCTCAGAATATACATACAGGACTCATATACGGACTTGACTGACTGTTAATATATCTGGCCACTTTAGGTTCTTACCAGTGTCGATCACATTGATACGTAGGCTTCTCAGATCTCTAAGACTCTCTAAGACTCTAAGACTCTCCAAATGTGAATGCCTTAAGAATGAGCCTTACCCTCATTTTATAGCAAACGAGAGGGGACAATCACTCTTGTAGGGCATCGGACAGCTGGAAGGAATTATTGCTTTCAGGTAACACCGAGGTGACATCCGCACAAAGATTCTAGTATGGAAAAGTAAAATCCTATGGAAAATATGATATCTCCACTATTTTCGTAGTGGATCAATTGTTTTACAAAGTGGATACTTTGGTACAGCAAAGCCCACAAGAAAGTCAGCAATAATTAAGTCCTTGTGACTGGACAACATTATTACAAAATGGATGCTTTTACGGATAAGCCCATGAGAACAGTTAGAATACAATTAGTTCAGGGAATCTATTTCTTTTGTACAACAATTCATCCCACGATTTGGTGAAGATCCTGCGAACTATCATTGGTTTTCCAAAGATAATTTGATGTTTTATTTTGGTTAAGACTAGCCATTCATAATGACCTTTCATATATTCTTTTAAGGAATTATTTACATCATGGAATGGTGTCCATTCTTCATACATTTCTTTAACATTTTTATATGGGGTGTGAAAGCATTCTCCAATATTATGTTCAAAGCATATATCACAATGTTGTCTGCAAAATTTTTCATGGTAAATTGGGTCCATATTTGTTCTGTTGACCCCATAATCAATCCACCATTATTGAAACCAATCAGCTTGCTAGTTTCTCTGGAAGGATGCGATTGTACTAAACTTAGGTTTAGTATAATGTGTCTCCTCTTTGTCATCAACATTGAGAAAGTCCCACCACAACTTTTTATATCTTGAAAAATCATAAACAATGTCAGGAAAAATAATCTTTGGGTCTCCTTTTGGCCATGTGGCTGCATTATGAGTAGGCTAAGACCATGGTAAATTTCTGGTATGATGTATGCAGAAATATTTTTCATATATTCCACTACGGGCTCCTCCATGGTACCAAATGCCAGATATATCATGGAAATTTTGCTGTAAAGCAACTTCTGCAAATCTGGCTTCTCTTTGTGCATGTTCATATATCATATCATGTATCCATCTACTGCCTTTTGGATGCACTTTTCTTTCTGGTACAAGATGCTGGATATCTGTATGCGACTATAAATTAGAATCAAGTACTTTTGTATTTCTTAGCTACCAAGTGGGTTTCCAATTTTTCTTGTACTCCTCCCAATCTTGGTTGTCAGGAACAGTCCGAAGGACTTCTTGCTTTTGGGCTTGGTACCATTCTATGACTATCATCATGATATGATCTTGAGGCTGGATGTATTCTCTACTGAGAAAATCGGAAGACAATTCTCTTCTCCTTTTATGTGTTTGACCTGAAAGACGAAGTTAGCCAAGAGTGCTTGCCATTTAGAAAATTTAGCCTCACCTGGTTTTTTGATGTCTTTAGTTAAGACCTTTTGCAGAGCAGAAGCATCAATTATGAGTAAAAATTGTTTGTTGATAAGGTAGACATCAAACTTGCTGATGTAATTCCATGCTGCTTTGACCTCTTTTTCGATGGTGGAATAATTTTGCTCAGCTGGATTCCATACTCCAGATGCATACTGAACAATTTGTTCAGTGTCTCTAATTCTCTGTTTGAGGAATTAGCAGGGGCTTATATCACAAGCTTGCTCTGACTCTTGGCCTTGCTGAGTCTCTTTGTCTGTCTTTGCAAAACAACTCCTAGTGAACCAGTGGTGAACTTAGTGCAAACCTACTCAGATATTTCACGCTCTGCGACCTCAACACATGGCTTCCTCACCTAACAATGATCTAGCGTCCCTTTGATCCTTTGGTGAACCCCTAATAAAATTCCTGTGAACTTCGAATGAAAATTGCAAGACAACTACTACCTCAACAGATAATGATAAATGAGCATAGCTATTGAAATGCAGAAATGTATACTCATATTATTACTTAGAAATGGATTCAGATTACAGATTAGAGATGACAAAGAGAATTCCTTATCCGAGATTGACTATCGTTGCATTTATTAGGCTTTATGCCGATCACAGAGGATCAAGCAATACCGAAGGCTACCTGGCAACGGATAGGCTCAGCCTCAGAATATACAGATGAGACTCATATACAGACTTGACTGACTGCTAATATATTTTGCCACTTTAGGTTCTTACCAGTGCCGAGCACACTGATACGCAAGCTTCTCAAATCTCTAAGACTCTCTAAGGCTCTAAGACTCTCCAAATGCGAATGCCTCATGAATGAGCCTTACCCTCATTTTATAGAAAACGAGAGGGGACAATCACTCCTGTAGGGCATCGGACAGGTGGAAGGAATCATTGCTTTTAGGAAACACCAAGGTGACATCTGCACAAAGATTCCAGTTCGGAAAAGTAAAATGCTATGGAAAATATGCTATCTCCACTATTTTCGTAGTGGATCAACTGTTTTACAAAGTGGATACTTTGCTACAGCAAAGCCCACAAGAAAACCGGCCATAATTAAGTCCTTGTGACTGGACAACATTATTACAAAATGGATGCTTTTATGGATAAGCCCATGAGAACCGTTAGAATACAGTTAGATAAGGGAATCTATTTCTTTTGTACAACAATTCATCCAAGGCTTTGGTGAAGATCCTGCCGACTATCATTGGTTTTCCCAAGAAAATTTGATGTTATATTTTGGTTAAGACTAGCCATTCATAATGACCTTTCATATATTATTTTAAGGAATTATTTACATCATGGAATGGTTTCCATTCTTCATACATTTCTTTAACAGTTTTATATGGGGTGTGAAAGAATTCTCCAATATTATGTTCAAAGCATATATCACAATGCTGTCTGCAAAAGTTTTCATAGTAAATTGGGTCCATAGCTATTCTGTTGACCCCATAATCAATCCACCACTGTTGAAACCAATCAGCTTGCTGGTTTCTCTAGAAGGATGCGATTGTACTAAGCTTAAGTTTAGTATAATGTGTCTCCTCTTTGTCGTCAACATTAAGAAAGTCCCACCATAGCTTTTTATATCCTACAAAATCATAAATAGTGTCAGGAAAAATAATCTTTGGGTCTCCTTTTGGCCATGTGGTTGCATTATGAGTGGGCCAAGACCATGATAAATTTTTGGTACGATGTATGCAGAAATATTTTTCATATATTCCACTACGGGCTCCTCCACGGTACCAAATGCCAGAAATATCATGGAAATTTTATTGGAAAGCAACTTCTGCAAATATGGCTTCTCTTTGTGCTTGTTCACATATCATATCATGTATCCATCTGTTGTCTTTTGGATACACTTTTCTTTCTGGTACAAGATGCTAGATATCTGTATGCGGCTGTAAATTAGCATCAAGTACTTTTGTATTTCTTAGCTGCTAAGTGGGTTTCCAATTTTTCTTGTACTCCTCCTAATCTTGGTTGTCAAGAACAGTCCGAAGGACCTCTTGCTTTTGGGCCTGGTCCCATTCTATGACTATCATCATGATATGATCTTGAGGCTAGATGTATTCTCTACTGGGAAAATCCGGAAGACAATTCTCTTCTCCTTTTATGTGTTCAACCTGAAAGTCGAAGTTAACAAAGAGTGCTTTCCATCTAGCAAATTTAGCCTCACCTAGTTCTTTGATGTCTTTAGTTAAGACCTTTTGCAGAGCAGAAGCATCAGTTCTGAGTAAGAACTGTTTGTTGATAAGGTAGACATAAAACTTGTTGATGAAATTCGATGCTGCTTTGACCTCTTTTTTGATGGTGGAATAATTTTGCTTAGCTGGATTCCATACTCTAGATGTATACTGAACAATTTGTTTAGTGTCTCCAATTCTCTGTTTGAGGATTCCTCCCCATCCAATATTACTGGCATCTGTTTTGACAATTTTGAAAGCATTGTCATCTGCTACATACAATATAGGAAGAGACTTTACCTTAGCTTTAATGTTCTGAACACCCTTGGTATGAATTTTTGTCCATTCTGGTGGATTCTTCTTAAATCTCTTGTTCAACACACTCCTGTCAGTAGCACAATCTTGATAAAAATTAATGACATAATTTAGACATCCTAAGAATCTTTGCAACTGATTCTTATCTATGATAACATCAGGAAATTTGTCAGCAAATTCCAATGCATGCTTCTATAGGGAAATTTGGCAATTGGAGATGGTGTGGCCAAGAAATTTAATAGAAGTCTGGAAAACTTCTATCGTCTTTTTACTGAGAACAAGACCATTATACTTAACCAATTATTTAAAAGTATGCACATGTTTAAAATGATCTTGGATGTTCTTTGAGAAGATTAGAACATCATCAATATATACTATAAGCCAATCAAAGTATGGCTTAAAAATCTTGTCCATTACCTTGTGGAATTTGGATGGAGCATTCTTCAATCCAAAAGGCATGACGTTCCACTTATAGTGGCCTACTGGTATGCTGAAAGCGGTCTTGAACTTATCTTTTTGCAATAGCAACTTGCCAGAATCCTGCTTTCAGGTCAAACTTAGAAAATATCTTAGCACCAGCTATCCTGCTTATTAAATCACCTTTATGGGGTATAGGATAGGTGTCATCAACAAGAACAGAATTCAGAGGTTTGAAATTTATTACCAGTCTTGGAATGCCTCTGATTTGTTTGGCTCTCTTGTTGACATAGAACCCATAACAGTTCCAGGGACTGTCTAATTCTCTGATAAGCTTTCTATCAAGGAGCTGCTTGATCTCTTTTTCACAAAGATCTCTATACTCCTTGCTCATGGGTATGGCTCTACTTTTGCAAGGTCTCCCTGTGTATCCTTCTTTGTATGGGAGTTCTATTGTATGTTGCTTCATGTGCCAGAATGCATTGGGTTCCTCTAAGCAGCATTCATCTTCAATCTGCTTCTTTAAATCCTCAATTCTTCTTTTGATCTGAGGATTTTTAAGTTGTTCTTCAATTCTGAGTGTGGATTTCAGATCTTTTAGATCTGATAATCTGGCTTCTACTTTGTCCAGGTTTTGTACAATCTGGACCATTGTCGAGAGATGAGGATTAGAGATATATGGCAATTCTATCCTCTTTGATGTTCCCTTTGAAGTAGGAACAGATATAAAATATCCAACTTTATTATTCTTCATTCTTGTTGAACCATGCAACTCAACAACTATAAAGAAAATGTTTCCTAGGCTCCAATCAATAGGGATATCTGCAACTGCGAACCTCAGATTGATGCAGTGATTGTCAAAACAGATGGATGCCTTAGGCACCTCATATTTGAGTGTTTTATTGCCCAATCCTACTACATCTCTTTTTGCAGAGACCCAATATTTTGCTGGAGTGGTTTTCTTATTAAGGATGTTTACATCAGCTCCTGAATCGAGGAGTGCTGTAAGCTCAAACATTTCACCCTTAATACATATGTTTACTCTAACATGGTGTCACTGATAGGAAATAGCTAGGAGCCTGATTTCTTTGAATCCAAAGACACGGTATTTTCTTCCTTCAACAACCTCAATATTTGGATTTCTAGTCTATTCAATACTATCCCACGGATGGGCGCCTTATTCTTCTTCTTTCTTTGCCACCTGCTTTCCTTTCTTTAGTTCTGTCATCTGAGACTTTAGAGTAGAAATCTCAGATTTAATGTTGTGAATCTCTCAACTCACTTCCCCCAAGGTGAGAGAACGCACCTTATCTAGTGTATTTTGATGCCTTTGAAAAGATCTAGTATTTCTGTCAAAAGAAGCATCTACAAATAATGGATTCTTACCTGAGCTTCTGGAAGTGTTGGATTTGAGCTGGTCCATAAAGGCTTTAGTTAGCCTGTTTTTCATTTCACCATCTTCCATTGCTCTGATTTGAGATAAGTTTTTTATCTCATCTTCTTCTGTTGTAGCCATTAAGATCTTTTCTTTCTGTGATCTGAAGTTGATTTCTTCAGCTAATTTTCTTTTCTCCTCAATAGTATAGCTCCTGCCAAGCTCTTCTGCTTCTAGATTTGTGAATAAGTCCCAATTAAGCATAATTTTCATCCATTTGGAACTTACTTCTGATTTTAAGCAACCGGACATAAGAGAAAAGAATTTGTGCATTTCCATGACTGCAAGCTTTTTACAGTCATCAGGTATAGGACCAAATCGGCAGGCTGGGATCAAGCCTTTTGCTTGCTCAAGATAGCCTAGGCCATATTTGGGCTTGGCTAGCCTCATAACACTGAACATCTCTGTCAATCTTGGGTCTTCTCCTTCAAGGGTTATTATCTCATGCATCATTAAGACATGATTGGACTCTGGCTCATGTGGAAAAGGTATGTCTGAACACTTCAGGTTTGGGCATAGATTTACGGAAGTGGAAGGAGGAGCTTGTCCCGTTCTGGGATGATGGTCTTCATGAATGATAGTTTCAGCAAGTGTGCATAAATTTATAGCATTTCTACACTCTCGACAAGTAACTTCTAAAAACTGAAATTTACAATCTGTGCAAACTCAAAAAGAGAAATATGTTTACAGGAAGTGGAACTAGAACATGCAGTATCTACAATGGCAGGATCTCTGTAATACTTTGAAATTTTACCGGCTTTCTCAATACCTCTCTAATCAATAGTGGATCTTTTGGGAAATGACAGTATTTTAGAAGACTAATTTTCTTTTATATCTGCAAAGGTTATTCTTTTTGGGATATGAGGCTTGGGATTAGCTACTACCCAGTGCTCAAGGAAGGTGAGGTCTTCCCACAGAATGGTCTGGTGTTCTATTTTTTTATTTTTCAGGTCTGTAAGGATAACAACACTAGACTTTGAGTTATGGCTGGGAGTATGCCTTATGGTTGGCCCTAAAGTATTTGTATGTCTAAAACATTCTTTGTACTATATCGCAATGTTATGCCTTTTTTGTTTCATATCAAACCCTGAGGTTTGAATCTGCAATTACAAGATATCACTGATAGTTTCATCATAGACATAAACAGAAAAGTTTGGAAAACAGTCAAAGTGGACTAGGCCATGCGACAGTGGAGCAACAATCCCTCCAATTAAAGAATCAGTATACTTATTGTGGGTAAGGTCTCGGACAGTGGCCAACACAAAAGTATTTAACCCTTGATGAGTTAAAGGGTTGATTCCAATTTTGATACATCCCAGATGTAGGTACTGGGTATTTAGTCTCTTAGCCTCATCCTGTAGAGCTTTGGGATCCAGTAAAGGAATCGACTGGATACTGTCAGCATTTTCTTTTGTCTGACTAGTGGACTCCTTAATGCTTATCCTAGTAAAAGCTTTTAAATGAAACATGGACAAATCACTATAGACTTCTGATGCAGAAATTGCGGGTAACTGCTAGTGGGCAGAAGGTTGCAGCTCATCATATTCAAGTTCGGCTTGGTTAAGAACTCTATTGGAACTTGACGCAAACATATCTCTAAGGGGATTTTCTTCTACAGATAATTCTCTCTCTTATAATTCATGGAAGGAAACAGAATTCCTGAATGAATCCAATAGAGTTCTTAACCAAGCCGAACTTGAATATGACGAGCTGTAGCCTTCTACATGCTAGCAGTTACCTACAATTTCTACATCAGAAGTCTATAGTGATTTGTTCGTGCTTCATTTAAAAGTTGTTACATGGCTCAACAGCTACAAGGAAAATGTTTCCTAGGATGCAATCAACAGGGATATTTGCAACTGCAAACTTCAGATTGATGCAGTGACTGTCACCTTCTTTACCAATAATAATATACAAAATTTTCAAAAATCCACTCTGAAAAGTGGTGAAGGAGATCTACCCCCCAAAGGAACCGTGAATAGGCCAAGGTAAAAAACTCGGCACAAAAAACTTACCTTTCAACACATCAAAGCTAAACAGGAAAAAGCCAAAATTGAACCTAGGTAGTGGATGGACCAGAGCAAAAGAAAAAAGGACCCCACCGGCCCTCCAAGACATGGAGAGAGCCGTGCCCCAAAGAAACCATACAACAAAGAGGGGCCCATGCAAAACCTTCCAAAAAAACAAAACTCTCACCAAAATCTACAGTGAAGAACCAAATCCAATGGCTCCGAACAAAATCGCAAAGGTAAGAAGCACACCACTTAACTAGCATCGCCTCCAACCTGCGCTACCTATCGCCACTGTTGATTTACAAAATTGGATTCGATGGTCAAGGGACAAATCACACCCACCAAGAATGTCGAATATTAGCGTGCGATGGGGGGCCCACCAAACTAATCGTTTGATCTCGAGTGTTGATTTTCCTCGCTCCATCAGATGGCTGAGCCTGAAATCACGCGCTCGAAGTTGTCGACTTTTAGGGAGTGGGGAGAGTGGTTTTTGGAACAGGCCCTCCACCACGTGTCATGCTCACTATGGCATCGCTGCGAAAAATTTAAAACCAATTTTGACATAAAAGCGGTGCGATCACTTCGAACCCGCTTCAGGGGCAGTATTGACTTCAACCATAGAAAAAATTAGGTGATGCAGAAGTTTTAGATGTTGTTTTCTTCGGTCAAGGAAAATCTGTCACCAGTCGCGGAGAATATTCCTGATCGTGGTCAACTTTCTCGCTAACCTTGGCTTACCTCCCATCGTGTACCTTTCTGTCCAACCTTGTGAAGCCCTGTGACCGTTGTCCATAACTAGTTGGATTCTATATTTTTGCTTCTATAGTCTTCTTTGTCCTCCTTCGCCTGTTTATGACAGAGCTTTTTCAGATTGCTCTATGCCATTATGCTCACCTCCTTAAAATTGCACTGTCCTTGCAGCTGGCACCTTGATTGGCTAGAATATCCGCTAATTTGTTGGCCTTTCTCCTCACATGAATAAATCTGAGAGTATGAAGTTCCTGTAGATGTACTTGGATCTTATGTAGAACCTAAGTTAACCTCCAGCGTTTTGTGACCTTTTTCGGCCCTGTTCCATTACGGATTCTCTTGGCTGCGTTTATTACTAACTCTGAATCCACTTCTATTATGACATTTTGACAATTGTTCTGTATCAAAAATTCTAAGCATTATTCCAAGGCCATTAGTTCTACCATGTTGTTAGTGGCTTTTCCTAATTGTCCATGGAAGAGGGAGATTATACTACATGTATCATCCCTTAGAACTCCCCCAAAGCCAGCCACCCCTGGGTTGCCTTTGGAAGCTCCATCAATGTTGTACTTTAAAAAACCTTCAGGGGGAGGGCCAGAATTCCTCCACCTTATCTCTCATGCTTGCTTTCCTGTCTAGACCTTGAGGAATAAGCCCCTGCATGTCTAACAGCTGGAGGATTCTTAACTCTTCTACTGAGGGAGGATTTTTGGGGAGATTCCTAACCGTGGTGCCAACTGTCTCCTTAAGTTGTTTTACGATCATCTTCACCAGGCTAAGTGAGGCAGTCTTTACCTCTTTGAATATTCTTTTGTTCCTTTCTTTCCACACATTCCATATAATGAAACTCAGCAAGAGATCCCAGGCTGAATTGAGAACTTCATTATCAAAAAAATTATTCCTCCAATTGTTAAGAGTGTTAGCAATACTTTCTTTGTATCTATAAGACTGTTTGAAGATGTTGGTAAAAAAATCCCATATCCTGTTGGTGAAGATACAGCTGTTGAGAAGATGCTTGATAGTCTCCTCATGGGTCTCACAAAGATGACATCTAGAGGGTCCCAGCATGCCCCTTTTTTTAAGGTTGTCCCAGGTTAAAATTTTCCTGTGGTGAACTAACCACATGAAGAGTTTGATTTTCATCCAACCTTTGTGTCTCCAAAGCTTCTGCCAAGTTTTATTTGGAGTCTGGGGTTCTTGATCAAGGAGAAAACCTTTGGCTTCCTTAATATTAAAGTTGCCTTCTTTGTTGTTACCCCATCTCATTTGGTCCTGCCCTTCTGTTACTAAAATTATTCTCTGATCCAGCATTCTCTTAAGGGACTCTGCTTTACTATTGAGGGTCCTATCCTCTCTACCGTCTATTTTTTTCCAAATTCTCCATTTTCCAACATTATGTGGATTCTCCCAAACGTCTTTCACCTTTACTAAAACTTGATTGTCAGTCTCATGCTTGAGCCTAGAAATCTTCCTTCAGTAGATTATGTTCTTGTTGCCATTTGTCCTCCTAGAAAAGTGCCAGATCTCCCTCTCTGATTTCCCAGAAACTATTTTTTTGAACCACTTCTCTATTCTCCCAGGCCTTGTTCCATATGGGGGAGCCTTTCACTGTTCCTGTCATACATATGATTTCAAAATATGGCCAGGCATTGGCATATTTTTCCTTCCAGATGCTATCCCATTGAGCTTTAGGATCCTTCACCCACCTCCACCAAAGTTTGGCTCCAAGAGCCTTGTTGAGAATCTCAGGATTGTCCAAACCCATGTCTCCTTGGTTCTTGGGTTTGCAAATCTTTTCCCATGAGACTAAAGCCCATTTTTTCCTTGTTTCCTCTTTGACCCAAATAAAATATCGTTGAATATTCTAAAATTGCTGTAAGACTCCTATTGGAGCTGGGAGTGCTGATAGCATAAATATTGGGACTGCTTGGAGAACTGCTTTAGTAAGAACCAGTCTACCAGCTAAATTTAAAGATCTATTTGTCCATTTCCTGACCTTGTCTTGCATTTTAGTTACCAGAGCATCCCATATACTCTTGTGTCGGGGTTTAGCTATAAGAGGAACTCCCAAATACTTAGAGGGAAGGGAATCTCTTTGAAATCCTAAAATTCTGGAGACATTTCTCTGGATGGCAATATGAGTGTTAAAGAAAAAGACTTTTGATTTGGAAAGGTTTACTTCCATACCTGTAGCCTTCGCGAAGTCATTCAAAATTTGTTTGTAAGCAAGTGCTTCTTTAACTGTGGAAATTCCCTGTAACATGGTATCATCTACAAACTGTTGATGAGTTAGAACTTTCCCATTCTCCGAAAGTTGGAGTCCTTGAATTTTCCCATTACTCTTGTATGCTTGATGGACCGCCCCAGCCCTTCCATCATGAGGATGAAGAGAAAAGGAGAAATCGGATCTCCCTATCTAAGACCCCTGGAAGGGAGAAAAAGTTCAGAAGGAGAGCCATTCACTAAAATTGAAAAGCTGGAAGAAGTCACAAGGGCCATGACCCATCTGACCTAATCATGATCAAAACCAACGCTGTGAGCACTTTTTTGATGTAAATCCAATTTACTTTGTCATATGCTTTGGCTATTTCCAATTGCATGATCACGCTCGCTCTCTTATTGCAAGTTAACGAGTGAACCACCTCATGAGCTTGAATTATGTTGTCCAGAATTTGTCTTCCTTCTACGTACCCTGTTTGTTCTCTAGAGATGAGCGTGGGCAGTAGGGGTTTGAGTCTGTTAGCCACATCCTTGGAAATTATCTTGTAGACAACATTGCATAAGGCGACGGGCCTGTATCTCTCTGGTGTTTGAGCATTATCCTGTTTTGGAATAAGGGCAATAAAGGAGGTACTGAGAGCTTTCAAAATGGTCTTGTTTTGCCTGGAGTCTTCGACAATCTCGACAATATCCCTTTTAACAATATTCCGGCGGGCTTTGAAGAAATCCACATTAAATCCGTCCAGACCTAGTGCCTTGCCATTTTGCATTTCCTTGAGGACCTCACTAATCTCCTTTTCAGTTACAGGTCCGTTGAGATTACAATTATCCTCTCTGGATACCAATTTATGTATATGTTTAATTAAGTTCTTAATGAAAGGTTCTCTTCCTGAAAAATTTTCCTTGGCAATGTCCCGAAAATGCTTTACTAACACTGCATCTATCTCCTCATGGGATTAAAGAATTTGGCCATTGTCGTCCTTGATGGAAGAGATTCTATTGTGAGTTCTGTTCGCAATGGTAGATCTGTGGAAAATTTTAGTATTTCGTTCTCCTTCTTTTAGCCATTGAACCCTAGATTTTTGTTTCCAAAAAATTTCTTCTTGTTTACATATCATTTCCCATTCTTGGTGATATTTCTCTGCTTGATCATTTTTGTCTTTATCAAAGCCACTCTTGATCAGAGCTTGGTTGAGCTCTAGGATTTTGTTTTCCACAATTTTTTTACTTGTGAAAATATTTCCAGATTCCTTCTGGTTCCATTCCTTTAGCTTCTGCTTGATGTGTTTTAATCTCTTATGTAGCAGGAACATAGATGATCCCTGAATCCGCAAGTCTTCAACCCACCATTTTCCAATGTTGCTGATGAAATCCGAGTGTGAAAGCCAAATATTTTCAAACCTAAATGGTTTGTTTCTTGGGGTACCAATGCCCTTGATCTCCATTTCAATCGACCAGTGATATGAGCCTCCAAAAGGAAGAATATCTGCTATTATTTCCTTATCTAGAAGCATGAGCTCTTCAGAGATCATGAATCTGTCTAGCTTGGAAGCTACCTGGGAATCCCCTCCTTTTTTATTGCTCCAAGTGCAAAGACCATTATTTGTCTCAATGTCCACCAGCTTCATGTAATCTGAAAAACATTGGAAAGTTGAGGAATCTTTGTTTAGTGCTCTTGTGCCCCCTTTTTTCTCTAATAGAGATCTAATCATGTTGAAATCTCCTCCTATAACCCATGGTAGCCCTGCAAATCTATTTTGAAGGTCCAGTAAAGACTCAATAAACTTGATTTTTTCATCTAACCTTTGAGGGCCATAAACATTCGTTACAAGATAAGTGTCCCTGTCTCCTACAGGCTGTATAACAATTGATAAATAATTCCTTGATGCCGCCACATCAATAATACCTATTTTTTGGGGATTCCATAGGATGAGGATACCCCTTGATGTATTTTCTACTTTGACTTCTATAAAATCATATCTGCTGATCCACTTACTATGGATTTGTCTTATCTTTTGAATAGAGCATTTCGTTTCTTGGACAAAATTATATCCGGGGCTACCTATTTCATTCTATTATTCATCATTCTCTGATCTCTAATGTTCCAAGTTGTAAAATTCATAATTACAGATTGGTAAAGGAGTAACTGGTTAGGTCTTTCATCTTACCTGAGTCTATCATGAGCTTTCCACATTCCATTAATAGCTTGTTCTGCTTTTTTTAGCCCCTTTTTTTCCCCGGGTTTCTTGGAGCTAATCCTAGAGTTGATTTTACCGCTTTCATTCCCTGCTTGCCCTGTCTTTCAATGTTTTTATCTTCTCCCAAGCCCTTTTTCTGAGTTTTCCATAAGAATAACTGCTTTATTCGATTGCATTCTTCTTGTGGTAGAGATTCTACTCCACCTTTTGTTCCCTTACTCAAAAACCCTTCTAGATCTAGGTTTTCTCTGTCAAGAATCTCTTGTAACTCATTGTCTTCCATTTCCATCTCGCTCTAGGTCATTTCCTGATCCATATCCATCTTTGATTCACTCATCATGATCCCTTTCTGTTTTTCCTTTACCTGTTCCTGATCTTGTTCTTCTTCCTTTTCCTGCTTATCATCTCCATCCTTCATAACTTGATTTTCAACTGCTGCATCTTCCTCCTCTTCAAGAACATGGAACTGATTTGGACTCACTTTTAGGTCTCCACTTTGGTGATGTTTTGGCCCTTTTTTTCCATTTTTATCTTTGTGAGCTACCTTGTGAAAGCCATCTGTTTCTTTCATTGTGTTAGGTTTGCTTTTGTTCTCTGCCTTATTGAGAGGACAGTCTCTAAGAAGGTGCCCATGTTCATGACATTTTCGACATCTAAATGGAATATGTTTGTAGTCAACCATCTGCACCCATTCCTCATCATAAACCTCCAATATAACCTCATCCAGAAGTGCTCCAGATAGGTCCATCTCTACACAAATCCTAGCAAAGGAGTTATATTTTCCCCTTCTTGTGGCTTCAGAAGTTTTGACATACCTCCCTAATTTATTTCCTAAGGATGTTAGTGATTCTATTTTCCAATAATCCAGAGGTAGCAAATAGAGTCTTACCCAAACCGGGACTGATGTAAAGGTTTCCCACTCCGGCACAAAGTTCATCATCCACAGCCGCATGTAGAGCCCTGCTGCTGCATAGAAGTAGGGCCCACCTTCAAACACTCTGTCTTTGTCCTCAATGCTTGCAAACACCATAGTGAAAAAACCCTTGGATCCTAGATGAAGATTAATGCTTCCTTTAGGCTTCTAGTGGTATCTGATCCATGTTTGTAAAGCCTTTTCAGTGGGCCATAGTCCCATGAATTTGCATATGATTGCATAAGTCTACATGTGCTCCCTGTGGGCCTGCAACTTAGGGTTATTTAAGATTAATGTGGGAGTGACTTCAACTTTAGGCTTGCACGGTCCCTTTTGTTTCCTGTCTTTTGCTCCCTGTTTTTTGTCATTTTCCTCTTTGTCTTTTGTGCCATCATTCTCCTTCTCCTTGTTACTTTCTGTTTCCTCTTCCCTATTTTTTCCTCCTTCCATCGTGTTACCTCTACCTGATTCTGGAGGTGTCTTGCTCTTGTTAACCACTACCTCACTGTAGGAGGGAGTGGAGCTCCCTCCTTTGCACCCATCCATGGAGAAAATCTCGTGCAGAAACCCTCAACCCTGGGTTTCCACTCTTCTACTCTCCTCGTTCCCATGCCGCTCCCCCCAACGCTTTTTCCCAAATGCTTAGTGGTATTAATTATATCTTATTCATTTACTTTTGATTGTGCAAGATATATTTTTTTATGTGCTAACCTTCACCATATCTATTGTGTTTTTTTGGTGTAATGCCTTATACAACAAGTTTGATTTTGCTCAATCACTTGATAATTTTAATCAAACAGCCTCTTAGCTAGCTTTTACTCCCAATGGTGACAAAGGACCAAAATAAAAAATTAAGAATACTAATAGACATTGCAATTATTGTGGGAAAGATGATCATATGTGGTCTAAATGTTTTAAAAAGATTGAAGTTTTGGAATCAATAATGAAGAAGAACAACACAAATCTTGATTCATCTTCTTTTAACACCTCTTCTCACGGGCATGAACTTTCTACTTCTTATTTCTCTTTCAATGCAACCTCTACTTCTTCTTCTGATGAGTAGCCTATTGATTCTATAGTATCTTGTCATATGGCTAAGGATAAAGCCATTTTTCTACTCTTAATGTTTGTAACACCTAACAAATACTTGATGATGATAGATTTTGTAAGGTCTGGAACAATTCAAGTGGATAATGGTCATTTCAATGATGCATTATGTGTTTAAAGTCTTTCCTACAACCTTGAATTATTATATCAGGTCACTCATATATGTGAAGGTAAAATAGTATATTTTTCACCTCACCAAGCTATAATCAAAGATTTGAAAGTGAATGTCCTTGCCACTGGAATATTTGATGATATTTCCAAGTTGTACGAATTTAATAAGTTTGGGCCATCATCTTCTCCATTAGTTTTATTATTCACAATGATGACTAGAGTAAACTTTGGCATAAGTCATTTAGTCATATAAAATATGTAATCAATTATTCCTCTTGTTTCTTGCAAATATGGTGTTTGTGCCAATTGTATTCATGATAGACATTATTTTGACAAAAATGCCTCTTGGCATGCTTCATCTTCTTTCCAACTTGTTCATAATGATTTGTGTGGTCCACCTTCTTCTCATTCTTCCTTTGGGTATAAGTATTTCTTAAATTTCATTTATGACTTCTCTAGATGCATTTTTGTTTACGTCTTAAAACTTAAGAGTGAAGTTTTTGACTTGTTCTTGGCCTAAAAGGTCCTTGTAGAAAAACAATGTTGACGTCAACTACAAAGGTTAAGAATGGATAATGGAGGTGAATATGTCAAAAACAAATTTACAAATTACTATGTTGCATATGGATTTCAAATGCAACATATTGTTCCATATATACCACAACACAATGGTGTTGTTGAAATAAAGAATCATACATTAAAGGAAATGGCTAATTGTATGATTCATCCTAAGGGTTTGTGTCTTCATTATTGGGTGGCAGCAATCAATCAAGAAAATTATCTAGTAAATCATACTACCACAAATTATTTAAAATAAATAAGACATAAATAATAATTGACTAAAATTAAACTAAATGTAAGACACTTCCATGTATTTGGTAGTGTTGCATGGGACCACATTTCTGATAAGAAAAGGAAATCCTTATTTTTTGAATACTCTAGAGTTAAAAAGGTTATAGACTTCCTTAAACTCATTTTGATGAAATAATCATTAGAATAGATGTTAAATTTAATAATAAAAAAATATCTTGCCTTGCAAGCCTAATTCAACATTTGTGCCATCTTCAGCTTATGACCCATCTTTAAAATTTGTGCCACATTCTATTCTCATTTTGGTTTATTCTTTAGATGATGATAGAGAGGATGAAAATCCACCTCTTCCTCCTGACCTTCCTCCATATGAGTCCATTGAAAATGGACCTACACTAGTAACCATTGTTTCCCATATGGGTTCGTTAAACAAAAGAAGCAGTTGGTGATTTTCCTTATGATCCTACATATCACAATTCTAATTATCCTCCTCTCTTCTAGCTCAAGTTTCATAGATTCGAATTTGTGCCACATTCTATTCTCATTTTGGTTTATTCTTTAGATGATGATAGAGAGGATGAAAATCCACCTCTTCCTCCTGACCTTCCTCCATATGAGTCCATTGAAAATGGACCTACACTAGTAACCATTGTTTCCCATATGGGTTCGTTAAACACAAGAAGCAGTTGGTGATTTTCCTTATGATCCTACATATCACAATTCCAATTATCCTCCTCTCTTCTAGCTCAAGTTTCATAGATTCGTGATTTGAAAACATTTATATAAGCTTCAAGCCATTTTAATTAGGAACAACGATGAATGAAGAAATATCATTTGTTGGTGGTGAAAAATACTTGGGATCAACTTGTCCCTCATCCAACAGAAAAAAGAAAAAAGAAAATCTCAAATGTAAATGGGTGCACAAAACTAAGTATGCATCAAATGGAACTGGTGGAAGACATAAGGCCCAATTAATTGCTAAACAATTCTCTCAAGATGAAAGAATTGAACACAACGAAGCCTTTGTCCCTATCATTGTTGATATCTAACCCTGTTAGAGACCATAATCAACCTCTTAGAGACTTATTAAAATTCCATGTACTTTTTTAGAGAAGTGGTACTCCTCTTTTGCACACTCATATTTTCTTACTAATTCAAATTAATTGAATCAAATCATTCATCATGTTCACATATGAGTGGACCAGGTAATTTAAAGGAAAGAAAGAATAATAAAAATAATTAAATATAATATCATCAATGATTCATTCCATGGTATACATCCATTCACATATAATGAGGAAGACACACTGATGAAGCAAATAGATATACATAAAGTAAAAGAAATGGTCCAAATATTTTAGAGAGCTTTAAAATGATTTCATTTAATTAAAATTAAAAAGAGTCATTAGAGAACATTCGTAGGATCTTAATAGTTAAATAAAATTCTATGAAACCAAAAATGTCATGTACTCCTAGAAATAACATTTTGTGAGAGTAAAAAATAATAATATAGATTTGAAAAATTAAGTTTGAATAAAGCAAGTGCATAAAGTACTCCACAAAATTCTTAATACGTAAAAGAAAATTGAATGAATTCATCTGTAGGGACTGGGATGGGGATCTTGTGCACCAAGAAATAGTATATATTATCCTAGAAGAAAATAGCGGGATGCAATTAGGGACTCGATTGACAATTGTATAACACAGTTCATAAAGCTCGGTGATCTAAGACTAGGGAGAAATAATGGGAAATTGCTTCAAATAAAATATAAGACACTCGCAAAATTATAGAAGAATGACCAATGGAATGAATCCCCCCTCTCTATGGTAGCATTAAATGTTGGAGTATATATTGGCATCATCTATTTGTTATTGTAATTGTTGGCCAAATTACTTAAGCTTAGCTATTTAATTTAATGGTTTTTGAATCAATTCCTTAGTATACTACTTCATAAGTGGAACAATTATATCTTGTTTTACCATTAATGCAAATATTTCTTATTCAATTTCCTTTGAATCTAAGTGTAACTATTCAATTATTGACAATTGTCTTCATTATCATTGACGAATGTAACTAACCATTTCTTGATCTCCTCTTCTGGGAAACCCATTAGATTGTCAAACTCATTACCCCATGATGTCTTGATGATTCCGAAATATTCTTGGAACATATTATTTGGAATCAAAATGGACTATCTATCTATTCACGAGCCTTCAAGATCTTGGACAATCTTAATTTCTTTGAAGCGGTCATTACTCCTTCCTTCATTGATTTTTGTACACTTGGCAATAACACCTTTTAACATTTGGATTCTAGCAAACCATCCTATTTTGATATGCTTTATTTGCTTCCCAATTGGAATCATTTGTTAAGTTTTCCTAAAATCACTAAGTCTATTTATTTTGGTAATGAATTTCATTAAATCGTTTTCATAAAAATGCTAATCATGTTCTTCATCTTTCTAGAAATAATTAGTGAAAGAAGAAATCCTCTAAGAGATTTCTTAAGTACAAGCATATAGCCCATGCTTCTTAAATAATACTTAGCCACTTATTTATGTTCATTGTGACATAAGTTATGATGTCAATTAGTAGTTTAGCTACTTTCCTAATTCCATTTGGTGGCCAAGTGTGATTGTTGGAGCCTATTTTAAAGTTGCAATGGCTAGAGGGAGCATGAACAATGATTTATGAATATGAGCTTCTTCAAGCTCACTTAATTACCCTTTTAGTTGCATGTTTTAAATTTATTTCTCTGTAATAAAATCAACAAGGGAATTCCCTATGGTAATATGTTATTTTAGAAGTATGAAAGGTCCCACTCCTGATACATCTTCCTCGAACCTCCATTTTGTTTTTACCATTATTATTAACATGAACTTTTTCAATTTGTAACTTTCTACCATCTTGATCATAATGGGTGGTATATATGCTAAATGATTTCTTTCAAATATAGATGTCTCCTTTGTAGCCATTCTTCCACTATTTTATGAATTTATACCAAGCATGATGCTACCCATTTAGGGGTGATAACACTACCTACTTCCATGTTGGGTCCCTATAATACTAGTGATTACCCCATTAATATTGTAGCTGCATCCCTTATTAATATTGTTTTCCCCTATTATCCCCATATTGTTATTACTGTGCCACATAGAATCCCTCTATTGTTATTTTTGTGGCTTTATATTATTATTGTTAGGTCGGCTGCGTTATATTGTGACTCCTTAGACTCTTATATATAGAAAGGAGGTTTTGTCATTTGAATCATCCAAGAATTGTTCATTTAATGTAATGTAAAGGAGGTTTCCCCCTTGAAGAGGCTGAATTCTAAGGCATTGATCTATCTTTTCTATCCTTTCTTGAGCTGGTTTCATAACATTTGGTATCAGAGCTTTGGATTCTAGGGTTTCGCTGCTCCAAACAGGTCATAGTGGAATTTTTGATATAAATTTTTTTTCTGTGATGCTTCAGAACCTAAAACAAAAACCCATTTGAGAAGAAATCGCGTTGAATATTGGGTCCAAATTTCAGAGCATTTCATGCTATATTTATGGAGATATGGTCTGAGGAAGTTGGTCTTCTTGCAAAATCCTGAATTACATTCCAAATAGGTGACCTGGGGAAAATCGTCATAACTTTCTCTCTATGCATCGGATTGAAATTTAGAAAGAAGGTATAGAAATAGGACGGACTGTAGTTTCTTGTATATATTTTCAGAGCCAAAGGTCGAAACAGTGACTCGTGGCACGTCGTACAAGTTCACTCTACTAAACTAGTCTATAATCAGGTCACTGTGGGAGATTTTGCATAACTCTTCCTTGGA